>SJYC01111758.1:0-11253 GCA_006408675.1 Madoqua kirkii
CGGCTTAGGCAGTAAAGCGTCTCCCTGCAATGTGGGAGACCCAGGTTCAATCCCTGGGTTGGGAATATCCCCTGGATAAGAAAATGGCAACCCACTCCTGTACTCTTGCCTAGAGAATTCCATGGATGGAGGGGCCTGGTGGGCTACAGTCCATGGGGTCACAAAGAGTCGGACACGACTGAGTGACTTCACAATGTCTTGTGCACTCTTTTTTTTTTAACGTCAACACTCTGATTGAAGTCTCATTTAACAAGCCACTGTAGAGTGGTCTCAATTATCCTGTAAATCCTTGACTCAGAGTTGATTAAGAAGGAGAAAACTCCAATTGGAGGGGTTTTTAAACCACAGCTTCATTAACTCAGCAGAACCAAGTGTATGTGGACCCACGTAAGAAATAAAAAGAATAACAGTGCTTTTTATAAATGACCAGCCCATAGCTGCTTTTGGGGAGGCAGTGGTGGTGGTGTTCAATCGCTAGGCAGTGTCCCACTTTTTGTGACTTCATGAAGCCTGCAGCATGCCAGCCTCCCCTGTCCTTCACTATCTTCCAGAGTTTGCTCAAATTCATGTCTGTTGAGCCATTGCTGCTATTTAACCATCTCATCCTCTGTTGCTCCCTTCTCCATTTGCCCTCAACCTTTCCCAGCGTCATGGTCTTTTCCAGTGATGGCTCTTCCACTCAAGTGGCCAAAGTATTGAAGCTTCCATTCTTCCAGTGAATATTCAGTGTTGATTTGAGGCAGTTTTGAGATGAACCTAAACTGCTTCTGAATTTGGAGATTTTCTAAATATCTTCTCTCCTTGAATATCTCTCCAGTATTAGTGCAGATCCTGGCTAAGGCTTCCTGGTCACCTCTTGGAGACAGATGAGTATCCTTAGTGGCTCATGTAGATACCCCATTCCTTCATTATCTTTTCAACAGCATAGTGAATTTCAGTTTACCAGCCACAGCTCTTGAGTCGGTGAACTAATATGAATAATCTTTAGGCATGCTTGATGCTTGGTGGCTAACTTTATAGGTAAATCTAGTTCTGCTCCTTGAAGCTTAAATCTAGCCTTAGGCATTTTCTGTGGAAGTATCTAGCTAGGTTTATGTATAATATATACGAAGGCCACCATGGGCTTTCCTGGTGGCTCAGATGCTAAAGAATCTGCCTGCAGTACAGGAGAGCAGAGTTCAATCTCTGGGTTCAAAAGATGCCCTGGAGAAGAGAGTGGCTACCCACTCCAGTATTCTGGCCTGGAGAATTCCATGGACTGACTAGTCCATGAGGTCACAAAGAGTCGGACAGGACTGAGGGACTTTCACTTTCATGTATAATGCATATACATGGTAATCTTGGGAATAATCAACTATTTACATTAGGGAAAGGATGCTATGCTCACATGGGAGCTGAGGAACGGAATACCTTTCCCTGGTCATCAGTCACATGACTCCAATCAGAGGTGCTATTTTTTGAACAACTATTACTAGAAGACCCTACTTTTCTTTCCTGTTATAGTAGCAGATAATTTTGTATGATGTTGATATTCTTAAAGTACTCCCACAGATTTATTCTTCGACCCCAACACAAACAAGACCGCTCTGAATTATGTATTCCTGAAATGCTAAAGTCATTTTGTGAACCCTAAAAATTTTCAGGGACTATACAGTGAAGGTACTACATTTGGCATGTACCTCAGTAATTATGGTTTATTGCCCAGCTATTTGTTGATAAGCTCGGGCTTATCAAGATTTTGCCATGACCTATTCTGCCAAGTCATTTGGACTGTAAACAATGGATTTGGGCTTTGCTTAAGTTCCTGTCAAAAAGCTAACCCTTTAATGATTAAAGGGTATAAGCTAATAGGTGTAAGTGACCCACCCACAGAAATCGCATTGCTTGGCTGTGCAGGTAATTGCTTTTTCCTTAAAGAGCATTTTTTGATTTCTATGGAATTGGTGTAGTGCTTGGATCCTATCTGAATGACAGTGCTTTCCCCTTTATTCCTAGATCTTCAGAGTGTGGCACAACACCTCTGCTGGTTTCCTAGAATTGGGTCATTGCTCTTAGTGATAAGAAGCTTGGTTAGCATCTTTTGGGAGAACCAGTGGCATTGCTTCTTGGAGCGGTCACACTGCATGTTCCCAGTTTAACATCCACACAAATCAGCTCTACTGATATTGGTCTCTTAAAAACACAATCACCTCAAAAATATCGGCATGAGGAATTTAGGGGTGACCTTATTTTTACAAAAGCATGAACTTCACATCCAGTCTGAATGCAGAATGTTCATGTACCTTTCTGTAGTAGGGACATGGTGTCCCATGTTTGGACTGATCTGCAGTTATTATTGTAGTATAGAGATAGAAATACCACCGCCATCACCCATAAAGCAGCAGCAGCAGCAGCAGCTTAACACTTGCTAGGCTCTGTGTTCAGAACTTTAAATATATGATCAATTAAAAAGCTCAAGCAAACGTGTTGTATTCCTATTTTGTTGATCTCGGACCTGAAATCCAGGAGTTAAGTAACTGAACTGCCCACCACAGAGCTAGTAAATGGTAAAGTGAGAATTCAGTCTAGATGCTATGACTGCAAAGCACGTGGTATGACCATCATGAGAATGTACACTTCTGGCGTCCTTCTGCCCTTTATGCGTGCAGGTTGGGAGCTCAATTACCTTAGAAAACTCCTTCCATTTATTTGACATATAGCAGAAATGTACTCCTGCCACTGCCTCATGTGTGGGCTAGTGTTAGACCTAGTTCAGTCAAGAGACAAACTGGATGGCATCCTCATAAGTTCTGATGAAAGGAGTTTCAATCCTCGTCATCCCACGAGAACTCTAGATGGAAATTTAGAAACACTGACACAGCCCTTCAGTCACAACAGTGTCTTTGTCTGGTGGTTGAGTCTTGGCAAAATCAAATTTCTGAGTAGCTGTGGATTGTGCTTACTGAAAAGTGCATTTTTAGTGATGCTTGAAGCTTATCAAATGCCATTTGTTGTTGTTTAGTCTCTTAAGTCATACATTGTTGTCTAGTGGCTAAGTTGTGTCTGACTCTTTGCAACCCCATGGACTGTAGCCTGCCAGGCTTCTCTCCAGGCAAGAATACTGCAGTGGGTTGTCATTTCCTTCTCCAGGGGATCTTCTCAACCCAGGAATCAAACCCTCATCTCTTATGTATCTTGCATTAACCCATGGATTCTTTATCTCTGAGCCACCAGGGAAGCTCTTATCAAATGCCCTAGCTCATCTGTAAGACAAAACAAGTCAACGAGAGCCCATATCCCAGTCTTCCAATGTTCTAATATTCACATATACTTATAAGCATCCTTTTCTTTCATTTAATTCACATTTTATATAATCTTTTTAAAATCAATTTCTATTGGAAGATAGTTGCTTTGTAATGTTGTGTTTGTTTCTGCTGTGCAGAGAAGGGAATCATCGATACATATACAAATAACCCCTTTTTTGGATTTCCTTCCCGTTTAGGCCATCACAGAGCACTGAGTCGAGTTCTCTGAGGTATATACATGAGTTCTTATTAGCTATCTGTTTTATGCATAGTATCAATAGTGTATATACTGTCAACATGTTAATTTAAGACTGACACATGACTCTCCCTGAAAGATGAATTTAGTGGTGTTTCAGCATTTCTATGCACTGATTTTGTCTAAAGTTTCTTCTCTTCAAAGCATTTCCGTCACATGAAGACATAGTGTAAATGGCAGTGATCAGGCTGAAAACAAGTCAAGGAACAGACAAGAAAAGAATGACAATGGCCAGGGATGATGCTGATGATTTGGATCAGGATGATAATAACTTTCGTCTCTGGGGGCAGTTCTGTGTTCTAGAAATAGCAGGAAAAGATCTTGAGGCTGCGGGATTCACTGGATAGAGAATAAGAGCAAAAGAATTGCTTTAGACTTGGACCAAACTTCTTTGTATAATATCGCTTTCTCTTCAATAGACAAAACCATCTTCAGCTTACACAAAGCAACCTTAAGTAGCCCAGCATTTCAACGAATCCTTCACCTTATTTTCATGACCTTAAGCAGACATTTGCCATTTAAAAAGCATTGAAGTATAGTTGATTTGCAGTGTTATATTAGTTTCTGGTGTACAGCAAAGTGATTCATATATATATATACATATATATAAATATTTATATATATTCTTTTTCAGATTATTTTCCATTATAGGTTATTAAAAGATATAGACTATAGTTCCCTGTTCTATACAGTAGGTCCTTGCTATTCATCTGTTTTGTATGTACTGGTGTGCATCTCTTAATCCCAAATTCCTGATTTATTTCTCCCTCCCACCCTCCTTTCCCCTTTGGTAACCATACGTTCCCTATGTCTGTGAGTCTGTTTTGTAAATAAGTTAATTTGTATCATTTTTTAGACTCTGCATATAAGTGATATCACATGGTATTTTTCTTTCTCTGTCTTACTTCACTTGGTATGACAGTCTCTGGGTTCATCCATGTTGCTGCAATGGCTTTATTTCATAACTTTTATGGCTGAGTCTTCCCTGGTGGCTCAGGCAGTAAAGAATCTGCCTGCAGTGCAGGAAGCCTGGGTTCAGTAGATCCTCTGGAGAAGGAAATAGAAAGCCACTCCAGTATTCTTGCCTGGAGAATTGCATGGACAGAGGAGCCTGGTGGGCTACAGTCCATGGGGTCGCAAAGAGTTGGACATGACTGAGCAACTTCCACTTTCTTTCTAATATTCCATTGTATATCTATACCCCATTTTCTTTTTATATGTATCATTTAAGTTGTTTTGAAATTGAATATCATATCAAAATAATTTCATTCCTCTGTGTGTGTTTGTGTGTGGTGCTGAAAACTGTTTGTCTTGTTTTGGCAAGGAACAGCTAGTAGAATTTCCTGGACATAAGACCTGTAGTAAGTTTACAGTGTTTCTTCTTTAAACCAGAAAAATGATAAAACGTTTGATTATATTTTCTCTATTTGAGCCTCTTCACTGGACTGTTCAGTTTTTACTAGAGAACTAAGTTGCAGAGCACATGAGAATATATTTCACAAGATGTATTAACACATAAACACTGATGAGTTTAAAAAATAAATAATTGTAAAGACTTCCCTAGTGGCCCAGACAGTAAAGCGTCTGCCTGCAATGTGAGAGACCCAGGTTCAGTCCCTGGGTTGGGAAGATCCCTGGAGAAGGAAATGGCAACCCACTCCAGTATCCTTGCCTGGAGAATCCCATGGACAGAGGAGCCTGGTAGGCAGCAGTCCACAGGGTCGCAAAGAGTTGGACACGACTAAGCAACTTCATTCACTCTCACTCATGCTGTTCTTAGGCTAGTCTTATTTAGTGCATCACATGGATAAGAGAGGCTTTGTAAGCAGCTGTTTCTAAAAATGAGCTGCTCTATAATCAGATACAAATTATAAATGAATGTGTTTAATAGTATTTAGATAAATAGAATGATTTGGAGAGTCAAACACCCATTTTTCCTCCTAAGCTAAGTACCTAGGGTTTTTGTTTTTGTTTTTTTAATTTACTGATGCTGGACACTAACTAAAGATAAAATTTAATATTTTTTTCTTAATTAGAATTATTTTAAATACTTGCTAATTATTGCTGTCATTCATTTACTTCTGCACCGAACTTTGGGGAAGCCCTGGGCCAGGCACTATGCATGGTCCCAAGGATGGAGGAGAAAGATACAGGGGTATGGCTCTGCCACAGACAAGAGCACACACAGCTGTGGTACCCAGAAGCTGACAAGCCTGTCTAAGAGAAGTCAGGGAGGAATACCGTGGACTGATGAAGGGTCAGTGGGAGAAGCCCTGTGTAAGGATGCAGGACGTGGGGATAGGGGTTGAACAGAGACCTTGATGTCTTCATACTGATAACCTGAGAAGACCAGTCCACTGAGAGAGGCTACTGCAGATAGTTATAAAGAGACGTGGGCCTGGGGAAAAAGAAAGTGGTGGTGAATATAAGGAAGGTATGAATTCTAGGTCCAAACAGCAGAAGGTTGTGATTCATTTAATGTGGGGAATATGATGAGTCCAGATTGCAGCCCATTGCGTTTCAAGTACTGTATGGTACACTGGAAGGACTGATGCTGAAGCTCTAATACTTTGGCCCCCTGATATGAAGAGCTGACTCATTGGAAAAACCCTGATGCTGGGAAAAATTGAGGGCAAGAGGAGAAGACAACAACAGGGGCAACAGAGGACTGATGTTTAGATGGTATGACTGATTCAGTGGGCAGCAAACTCAGGGAGATTGTGATGGACAGAGAAGCCTGGTGTGTTGCTGTTCGTGGGGTCGCAAAGAGTCGCAAACGACTTAGTGATTGAACAACAACAGCATGGTACATCAAGTATCAGTGACCAACAGGTGATGGATACATGGGCCTACAAATGAGATCTAAGATTTAATAGAGGGGGATGGGGTTGGTGGTTGACGGTATGAGTGTTTGGGTTCTGTAGGCAGTGTAAATAGAGTGAGAAACAGATGAAAACAGTCCCAGGCACTGACATCACTTAAGGGATAGGGAATGGATAATCTGATTGTAGGAAGATGCTTAGAAAAGCAATTCATGATATTACAGACATCACAGAAGGAGAAATCTTAAGAGAAATTCGACAGGAGTGGCAAATGCCAGTGAGGAGTCAAATTCAGAGAAGAATGGAAACATTTGGCAACAAGTTTTACTTAAAATGAAATATTTCTTTGAAGTGGAAGCAAGGTTCTAAATAATTTTTCAAAAGTGATAGAGCAAAAATGGTGTTTTAAAAACCACTCTTTCATAACTGCAGCTCTGGAATTTGTTACTGTGAAGCACAAGAAAAGTAAGATTTAGCCAAAGACATGGTGATTTTAATGTCTCAGTTTGGGTCTTAAAAAATGTGTTGTTTTTTTTTTTTTTCCCTTTCTTCCTCTAAATATGCCAAAATAAGCCATCAAGCTGTGACTCATTTATTAACTGTTCAATGTTAGCTTTTGTGACATTTGACTTGTATCAGGCATGTTTGGAAAATGTGAAAATATTTAAAGATCGCTATGATAGGAAGATCGAATCTAATCTTGATATGAGAACTCCAGTTGCTCGAATGTGGAGTAAATCTGTTACCATGGTTATCTGTCTGTTCTTCTAGCTCCTTTCCTTTCAGGTAGAACACTTAAGGTGAGGCAACTTTGCACCCTCACAGCTCTGTTTTTTCTGTTCAACCCTGTAACCCCATGAACTTCAGTGCTCCAGGCTCCCCTGTCCTTCAGTGTCTTGGGGAGTTTGCTCAAACTCATGTCCATTGAGTCACTGATGCCATCCAACCATCTCATCCTCTGTCACCCTCTTCTCCTCCTGCCCTCAGTCTTTCGCAGCATCACAAGCTGATCGTAACACAGTTGCACATTAGATTTCCTGTCTCTGAAATAAAAAGTACATGTTCTCTACAATTCTACTTTTCAAACTATAGACTTCGACTCGTTAACAGGTGATGAAAATAGCAGAATACGCTCCACACAGGTTGAAAAGTCTCATTTTGCCAAGCACACATTTCAGCTGTGTGTATGTATATGGGAGACAGAGTGATGTTACTAGATCATAGTAATAATGATTTTTTTTTTTACTGTGAATTATTTTAAAATATTTGAGGAATACTGCTTTTCACTTGATCCCCTTCGTATTCTAAAATTTCTCCCTTCCAGTTCATCATCAGACTGTTCTTTAGGTATAGTAATGTTTCCTGATAGGATAGTGGAGTGGCAGTATGAAAACTGTTAAGGAATGACAGCTAATAACAGAAGAGAAAAGGATTAAGAGGTAAATAAGGCCAACATCTGTGTTGTATTTGACCACAAGACTGAATGAGCTTTTAAAATTTATTAGTATTCTGACTCACAGGTCATTACTGTAATTTATGAAGAAAAGTTAGAGTATGCTATACATTCACAAACAATAGAGTAATTCTTTTGATGGTGGTATAAATAAGCAACCATATCAAGGAGAAATAATCGTTTTTCAGAGGTAATGCTACCGCGGCACATAAATTCTAGAATTGCCAATTAAATAATTGCCATGTGTCTCTTCCTCCTGGCCACATAAAAAGATTCATTGATGTGGCTATGAGATAAGTCAGTGTATTTATACTGGCCTCAACAAGAAGGAGGACACACCTGAGTCAGGTGTTTTGTTTCAGAAACAACTGTTTGAACTTTCCCTGCTGGTCCATTCTGCTCTGGGCATTTGTTTTTTCTAGCCCGCTTATTGCTACTTGGAATTCTGTGAGTGAGCAATTTTCCTATAAAACCAAGATTCAGTAAGAGTTTTTCTTTACTTACTTGTAAACTGTTTTCAATTCTTCTACAACCTATGAAATTTCATAGATTTTAGGTGTTAGCTCAAGGGGAAGATTGATCAAGGCTAAATCATTGCACAGGAAATGTGTTTACTTTTTTTTTTTTAACTGGAGGATAATTGCTTTACAATGCTGTGTTAGTTTCTACTATGCAATAAAGTGAATCAGCTAACTGTATCCATATCCCCTCCCTCTTGAGCCTCCTTCCCAGCCACATGCCACCTCTCTAGATCATCACAGAGCCCTGAGCTGAGCTCCCTGTGCCATATAGCAGCTTCCACTAGCTAGCTATTTTACACATGATGGTGTATATATGTTAATCTTACTTTCTTAATTCATCCCACCCTCCCCTCCCCCATGTACACATATCTATTCTCTATATCTGTGTCCTTATTCCTGCCACACAAATAGGCTCATCTGATTGCACAGGAAATTTGAGGGAAATGTTTTTATTTGTCCCTCCACACACAGCTTTTGGACACTCTGCTGGCCTATGTGGTTTTCTTTCCTGTATGCCCTCTTACAAAAACCCTGGGGTATTTGCTCAGCCCTTTTTCCAATCTCACCCCAGATTTTTGGCAATGATGTGTTTTCTGCCTCCTTTCCACTGCCAGTCAGCTGGCAGACAAGGCCTTGGAGGGAGGGAATTTGAGGCTAGCAGTACCACCCTGCTGTATTTCCTCAGACCTCATCTTGTCCTTCTCTGGGACTCTTGCAAAGGTAGAGAACCCAGTTGCTCATGCAGGTAGTGTAGACAGGAGCTAGTGGGATAGATCCTGCAGGGATGGGGTTAACTCTGCCTCCCTGGCCACAGTTGATTGGCCCATGGCTGTGCCCAGTGAGTCTCAGGCCCCTCCTTTCTCCCATGTGTATAAATACATATGCATCCTAAGTTGTTTCACTCGTGTCCAACTTTTTTCGACCCTGTGGACTGTAACCCGCCAGACTCCTCTGTCCATGGGATTCTCCAGGCAAGAATACTGGAGTGGGCTGCTATGCCCTCCTGCAGCAGATCTTCCCAACCCAGGGATCAACTTGCATCTCCTGTAGCTCCTGAATTGCAGGTGGATTCTTTTACCACTGAGCTGCTTGGGAAGCCCCATGATTGTGACAAATTAAAAGATGGAGGGTTTTTTAAAATTCTATGGGACAAAATATTCTATCCAGTATTTGCTATCTAGCCATCTGATTTATTAGGTGAGAAAACTGAGGCTTAGTGAGCTAAAGACACCAAAGTAGAAGAACAAGGGTAGGGCTTGGCCCCTGGGTCTAGGTTCTTCTTCCACCACTTATTGCTATGTATCAAAGTCCATGAGAAGATGGGGCTTTAGGTGGTTGATGCACTTCAGATACTTGCAGGGTAGGGGATAAAACGCAAGCAAGTCTTGGGCTTTAAAGTGAAGACATTGTGTTTAGAAGACAATAGAAAAAATGGGCAAGGTTTATGTTGGACAGTATTAGGAAGCAAGATTATTACTTTCTCTGGGTTTTTTGTTCTCTGCGACTCAGAGTTGGTTGATACCCATATTACACTCCAGCCAAATGAAGGGGTGACATGAAGGTGTAATTTCTCTAGTCATAGTTTCTCTCACTAAATGATACCTGTACATCCAAAGGTTTGCTGTGATTATAAAGTAAGTAGATTAGAAATTATTGTTCTTTGGAAAAATTTTAAATGCTATAAAGGTGAAAGTTGGTATTGCTGTTAGAATGCCAATAAAAACCTGGAAAACTCACATTATATCCTTGAATACTTTCTCTACAGAATTTTTTGTTTTTCACTAACTATGCAGACTTCCCTGATAGCTCAAACAGTAAAGAGTCTACCTATAGTGCAGGAGATCCATGTTTGATTCCTGGGTCAAGAAGATCCCCTGGAGAAGGAAATGGTAACCCACTCCAGTATTCTTGCCTGGAAAATCACATGGACGGAGGAGCCTGGCGGGCTGTACCCCATGGGGTTGCAAAGAGTTGGACATGACTAAGTGACTTACACGCACACAGTCAGGATATCCACCATGAACATTGTTGCTTTGTGGGTGAGATGCATTTTGAACATAGTAACACCATTAAATACCTCCACGCTGCCCATCTCAATGCTGGCAGATGTCATCAGAATATAGATTGTGTGGCACAAACCATCTATCACTAGTGTCAAAGGCTTGAAGTGTTGAGTAGAAGCTACTGTTGAGAATGCTGGTGCTCCCCTCAGTGTGTGGTACTGGCTGTTTGATGACTAAATAGTGTCACAAGAATGTCAGGATCAGCCTTTTGAGTTGGCACGGCGCCAGCTGGTCAGAGTGGCCACCACTTCCTGTTTTGAGTGTACTCAAAATCGGGAGGCAGGCTGAATAAGTAAAAAATAATGGTAGTTATCATCTGGAGTAAAATTGCTATTTGCTCTCCTTCTGAAATTTATATAAATTGTATCTATTTTCTAGTAGTTGTGAAGGTGCTTTTAGACACTTTGTGGATTATGTTGATTGTGGGTGCTCAGTCGTGTCAGATTGTTTGTACCCTCATGGACTATAGCCCACCAGCTTCCTCTGTCCATGGAATTCTCCAGGCAAGAATACTGAAGTGGGTTACGATTTCCTGTTGCAGGGAATCTTCTTGACCCAGGGATCAAACCCGTGTCCCTATCTCCTGCATTGGCAGGTGGATTCTTTACCAACTGTGCCACCTAGGAAGCCCAGGATTATGGGTTATTAGTTCAGTTCAGTCCCTCAGTTGTGTCTCTTTGCGACCTCATGAACTGCAGCACAGCAGGCTTCCCTGTCCATCACCAGTTCCCGGAACTTGCACAAACTCATGTCCGTTGAGTCAATGATACCTTCCAACCATCTCATCCTCTGTCATCCCCTTATCCTCCTGCCTTCAATCTTTCACAGCATCAGGGTTTTTCTCAGAGCGTCAT
>SJYC01111761.1:0-27463 GCA_006408675.1 Madoqua kirkii
ATACATATCTAATTAAATGAAGTTTAAGTAACTTACCTTTTAATTTCTGCCTTTACTAAAACTTTTTATATACAGCATTCAAGCTTTAGCCTTACTAAATAGTTGTGCAAATAATTTTTATTTGCCTGTAATAAAAATATTTGTTTTTATTTTAGGCATTATTCATTCATTCATTCATTCATTTATCAACATTTTATTAAACACTTATGAGACATTTTTAAGGACTTCTCTGGTAGCTCAGACGGTAAATACAGGAGATACAGTTTCACTCCCTAGCTTGAAATGATCCCCTGGATAAGGGAATGGCTACACACTCCAGTATTCTTGCCTAGAGAATTCCATGGACAAAGGAGCCTGGTGGGCTATAGTCCATGGGCTCAAAAAGAGTTGGACATGACTGAGTAAGTAACACTATAAACGCTTTAAGTTTTAGAGGGAGAGAGGAATGTATTTAAATAAGATTTTTATTTCATAGACCAAGCTTATATACAAAACAATAAATAAGTGGATAAAGAGATAAGTAATATAACACAGTAGAATAAAATTCAGGTTGATAACTGAATGAAGAGTGACTGATTTCAAAGATGGGGGCTACAGTTTAAAGGAGGAAGTCAGAAAAAGCTTTTCTCTTGTCAAACTGCAAGTAGAATCCTACAGGTGGAAAATGAGTCAGCCAGATGAAAAATCTTAAGGAGGACCATTTCAGGAGGAGAGATTTGTTGACAGAATGCCCTAAACTCGTTTGAGTAAAGTAGATTACTCACCAGAATGCTGATTGACCTTATCCAATCATTTGAAGAACTTTAGAGAAAAGATGGAAGGAAGAAAAGTAAAGGAAGAAGAAGAAATTCTGCTTCCAGAGTGCTTTCAGACTCCATATTCCAACAACCTGACAGAAATTCCAGGCTATTGGCCTGCCTTATGATCACAGATTTGCTATATACACAATTGCTTTAGCCAATTACCTAAAATCACTTTTCTCTCTGCCTCTCCAATTTTGTATATATAATTGATTTATTCAGTTGTATTGGTCCCTCTATGGTTTTGTTTTCTGGGAGAAGGCTTATTGATATATATAGAGTATTGGTTTTACATGCATAATGTTAACCAAATATATGTAAGTAAAAGAGCAAAATAAAGAATGTATCTTATGTTTGCATTCTGAACAACACAGTTAATACTGCTACCATTTATTGAGATCCAGAAAATAAAGAATTTTTTATGTAGAGAGGGACATTTCGGGATTTCTGTTTCACACCGGTTGAATCCAAAGAATATTCAAACTACTATACAATATTACTCATTTCACATATTAGCAAGGTAATGCTCACAGTCCTTCAAGCTAGGTTTCAACAGTATGTGAACTGAGAACTTCCATATGTACAAACTGGATATGGATATAGAAAAGGCAAATGAACCAGAGATCAAACTGGCAACATCCTTTGGATCACTGAAAAAACAGAAAAGTTCAAGAAAAACATCTACTTCTGCTTTATTGACTATGTCAAAACCTTTGACTGGAGATCACAACAAACTATGGAAAATTCTTCAAGAGATGGGAATACCAGGCCACCTTACCTGCCTCCTGAGAAATCTGTATGCAAGTCAAAAAGTAACAGTTACAACTGGACATGAAAAAACAAACTAGTTCCAAATTGGGAAAGGAGTACATCAAGGCTGTATATTGTCACCCTGATTATTTAACTTATATGCAGAGTACATCATGTGAAATGCCAGGATGGATGAAGCACAAGCTGGAATCAAGATTTCTGGCAGAAATATCAATACCCTCAGATATTCAGATGACACAACATTTATGGCAGAAAGGAAAAAAGAACTGAAGAGCCTCTTGATGAAAATGAAAGAAAAGAGTGAAAAAGTTGGCTTAATACTCAACATTCAGAAAAATAATATCATGGCATCCAGTCCCATCACTTCATGGCATATAGATGGGGAAACAGTGGAAATGGTTTTCAGTTCCATTCAGTTGCTGAGTTGTGTCCAGCTCTTTGCAACACCATGGACTGCAGCAGGCCAGGCCTCCCTGTCTATCACCAACCTCTGGAGTTTACTCAAACTCATGCCTATTGAGTCACTGATGCTATCCAATGATCTTATCCTCTTTCATCCCTTTCTCCTTCTACCCTCAATCTTTCCCAGCACCAGGGTCTTTTCAAATGAGTCAGTTCTTTGCATCAGGTGGCCAAAGGATTGGAGTTTCAGCTTCAACATCAGTCCTTCCCATGGATATTCAGGACTGATCTCTTTAGATGGACTGGCTGGGTCTCCTTGCAGCCTGAGGGACTCTCAAGAGTCTTCTCCAACACCACAGTTCAAAAGCATCAATTCTTCGTCATTCAGCTTTCTTTATAGTCCAACTCTAACATACATACATGACTATTGGAAAAACCGTAACTTTAACTACATGGACCTTTGTTGGCAAAGTAATGTCTATGCTTTTGAATATGCTGTCTAGGTTGATTATAACTTTTCTTCTAAAAAGTTAGCACCTTTTAATTTCATGGCTGCAGTCACCATCTACAGTGATTTTGGACTCCCTGAAAATAAAGTCTGCCGCCGTTTCTACTGTTTCCCCATCTATTTGCCATGAAGTGATGTGACCGGATGCCATGGTCTTAGTTTTCTGAATGTTGAGGTTTAAGCCAACTTTTTCATTCTCCTCTTTCACTTCAATCAAGAGGCCCTTTAGTTCTTCTTCACTTTCTACCATAAGAATGGTGTCATCTGCATATCTGAGGTTATTGAACTTTCACCCAGCAATCATGATTCCAGCTTGTGCTTCATACAGCCCAGCATCTCTCATGAAGTACTCTGTGTATAAGTTAAATTAAGCAGGGTGACAATATACAGTCTTGAAGTACTCCTTTTCTTATTTGGAACTAATCTGTTGTTCCATGTCAAGTTCTAATTGTTGCTTCCTGACCTGCATACAGGTTTCTCAGGAGGCATGTCAGGTGGTATGGTATTCCCATCTCTTTCATAATTTTCCACAGCTTATTGTGATCCACACAGTTAAAGGCTTTGGCATAGTCAATAAAGCAGAAATAGATGTTTGTCTGGAACTCTGTTTCTTTTTTGATAATCCAGTGAATGTTGGCAATTTGATATCTGGTTCCTCTGCCTCTTCTAAATTCAGTTTGAACATCTGGAATTTCATGGTTCACATATTGTTAAAGCCTGGGTTGGAGAATTTTGAGCATTAACTTATTAGCATGTGAGATGAGTGCAATTGTGCAGTAGTTTGAGTATTCTTTGGCTTTTCCTGTCTTTGGGATTAGGATGAAAACTGACCTTTTTCCAGTCCCGTGGCCACTGCTGAGTTTTCCAAGTTTGCTGGCATATTGTGTGCAGCACTTTCACAGCATCATCTTTCAGGATTTTATATAGCTCAACTGGAATTCCATCACCTCTAATAGTTTTATTTGTAGTGATGCTTTTTAAAGGCCCACTTGACCACATTGCAAGATGTCTGGCTCTAGGTGGGTGATCACCCTGTTGTGATCTTCTGGGTTGTGAAGATCTTTTTTGCACAATTCTTCTATGTATTATTGCCACCTCTTCTTGATATCTTCTGCTTGTGTTAGGTCCATACCATTTTTATCCCTTATTAATCCCAAATTTGCATGAAATGTTCCCTTGGTATCTATAATTTTCTTGAAGATATCTCTAGTCTTTCCCATTCTATCATTTTCCTCTATTTCTTTACACTGAACCCTGAAGGCTTTCTTTTTTTTTAAATATGAGTGAGTGAGTAAGTGAAGTCGCTCAGTCGTGTCTGACTCTTTGCGACCCCATGGACTGTAGCCCACCAGGCTCCTCCCCCATGGGATTCTCCAAGCAAGAGTACTGGAGTGGACTGCCACTTCCTTCTCCAATGGATCTTCCCAACTCAGAGATCAAACTTGGGTCTCCTGCATTTCAGGCAGACACTTTAACCTCTGAGCCACTAGGGAAGCCCATTTATTTATTTTAATTGGAGGTTAATTATTTTACAATATTGTATTGGTTTTGCCATACATCAACATGAATCCACCACAGGTATACACGTGTTCCCCATCCTGAACCCCCCTCACTCCTCCCTCCCTGTACCGTCCCTCTGGGTCATCCCAGTGCATCAGCCCCAAGCATCCATTATCATGCACTGAACCTGGGCTGGTGACTCATTTCATATATGACATTATACCTGTTTCAATGCCATTCTCCCAAATCTTTCCACACTCTCCCTCTCCCACACAGTCCAAAAGACTATTCTATACATCTGTGTCTCTTTTGTTGTATCGTATACAGGGTTATTGTTACCATCTTTCTAAAATTCCTTATATATGCATTAGTATACTCTATTAGTGTTTTTCTTTCTGGCTTACTTTACTCTGTAGAAGGCTTTCTTATTTCTCCTTGCTATTCTTTGGATACAGTGAGATATTTTATTTTCATGGTCTCCTAAATCACTGCAGACAATGACTGCAGCCATGAAATAAAGAGATGCTTGTTCTCAGAAGAAAAGCTATGGCCAAACTAGATAGCATATTTAAAAGCAGAGACATTGCTTTACCAACACAGATCCATATAATCAAAGCTATGGTTTTCCCAGTAGTTATGTACAGATGTGAGAAAGTGAAAGTGAAAGTTGATTGGTCATGTCCTACTCTTTGCAACCCCATGGACTCTACAGGCCATGTAATTCTTCAAGCCAAAATACTGGAGTGGGAGGCCTTTCCCTTCTCCAAGGGATCTTCCCAACCCAGTGATCAAACCCAGGCCTCCCACATTACTGAAGAATTCTTTACCAGCTAAACCACAAAGGAAGTCCAAGAATACTGGATTGGGTAGTATATCAGTTCTCCAGCATATCTTTCCAAAAAGTAATTGAACCAAGTATCCTGCATTGCAGGCAGATTCTTTAACAATTGAGCTATCAAGGAAGCCCACAGATGGGAGAGTTGGACCATAAAGAAGGCTGAGCACTAAAGAATAGATACTTTCAAACTGTGGTTTTGGAGAAGACTCTTGAGAGTCCCTTGGACTACAAGGAGATCAAACCAGTCAATCCTAAAGCAAATCAGTCCTCAATATTCATTGGAAGGACTGATGATGAAGCTGAAACTCCACTACTCTGACAATCTGATGTGAAGAGCCAACTCTAGAAAATACCCTAATGCTGGGAATGATTGAAGGCAGAAGAAGGGGACGAAAGAGGATGACATGGTTGGATGACATGACTGACTCAATGGACATGAGCTTGAGCAAACTCCAGGATATGGTGAGGGACAGGGAAATCTGGCATTCTGCAGTATATGTATGGGGTAGAAAAGAGCAGAACATGAAAGAACGACTGAACAACAACAAGGATTCAAATGGAGATGTTAAATAAGGCGTTAGATATAAAGATCTGGAGGCAAATAGAGAGTCAGGACTAGATATAAAAGTTCAGAGTTATCACTTGGTCAGTGCTATTTAATGGTATAGGCCTACCAATCAAACCCCCTTAGGTCGCTCCTGCGCCTGCCCTTTTAGCTTCTCTCTTGACTAAAAATCAAAGAGCCCTTTTAGGGCTGGACTTCAGCTCCTTTGTTTCTATGTATAAACCTTGGATGTTACTACATTTTATATTTACCAGAGGTATTCGAGCAATATTATTTGAAACACTGAAAGTGAAAGTGAACTCGCTTAGTCGTGTCTGATTCTTTGCAACCCCATGGACTGTAACCTACCAGGCTCCTCCCTCCATGGGATTCTCCAGGCAAGAGTACTGGAGTGGGTTACCATTTCCTTCTCCAGGGGATCTTCTCCACCCAGGGATCGAACCTGGGTCTCCTGAATTCCAGGCAGACACTTTAACCTCTGAGCCACCAGGGAAGCTCCCTTTGAAACATTAGGCTTTGAAAAAAAAAATTGTCCCATTGCTAATGTGCAATACTGAGTCCACTTTCATCTCTTGCCAGCTTTCTACGCACAGCTTTAGGCAAAAAGTCTTCATCTGTTTTTCTTCAATCAACACCCTAGTTTGCTACAGTGACAGTACTCAATGCTTACTCTTTAGTTTTCATATATATATATATATATATATGCATACATATATAAAACACACAACAGACACACACATACACACACACACACACACACATGGAGTTTAATGAACTGTCCAAGTAAAGTCTTCTAATTGTCCTTGTGATTAAGGGGCCAGCTTTGCAGGAAGCCAGCTGAGGTGTTATTCTGTCTCCCAGCATATTCCCATTCTTTTGCCCACCCTTTCCCACCACCCTAGATGGCAGCGGGTGACGCACAGTGACTGCCCTCTTGAGCGTGTCAGGCTGAAGGTGTACTGACAGAGGTGATGGAGGGCATGTTGCTTTGCTGCACACACATTCTACACTGCCACGAGCAGTGCCCTGGCTACCACAGGTCTTTCTGGACATGTGTCTAAACCTGAATTTTGTGTCAAAACCCTTAACCCTCCAAAATAACTCTTAAGTAGCTCATAACCTGCTCTGAGAAATTCTGTCATTGTTTAAAAGTACTGTTCAGCTTACTTATTCTTTGTTATTTGTTTAACCTAGTCACTGTTTACAGTTGTGTGCTAAAGCCTGGCATATTGTCCATGCTCTGATGTATGAGCATTGCCAATTTTATATTTGTTGCAGCAAAAAAGAAGCTAACGATATATGGAAATGAGGAACTTGGCTGTGCTAAACCGGTGTGGGCACTTGTGAGAAAGGAAGTTGGGGTCCCTTCAAAGGAGAGTTTGGGGGTGACATCATCCAGGTTTCTCCTTGGTGTTCCTGCTTGGGGATCATGGCTGCTAGCTGACTGGACCTCCCCAATGCAAGTCTGTGATTCTGCTTTGGCAAAGTTTCATGGGCTAGAAGAAGTCATTCTGTATTAGTGCCTATTTCAATATAAATGTAAACATTTCACTCAAAAAAAAAAAATTAAGATACAGACCGAGATAACACCACCTAGAAAGAAAAATGATCTAGGAGCCTAGGACAAAAAGGATAGAACAAAGGCTAGGTTTAAGTGGCCAAACTGTAAGTTATGATACTAGAATAAAAAAGTGACCAAAATGAAACAGAAAACGGGTCATGGGATCTGACAAGAGAGACATCCTCAATGCCCCTGAGGGGAGGGGTTTCAGAGAAGTCGACTAGGATAAAATGGCACATAGAATCATACTAATATAAACAAATAGGTTGAAAGCAGAGATGGTGACAAGTCATCATTTGATCATGCTGGTATCAGTGACTAAAAGTAAATGAAAGATCTTACAAAATTCTGTTGAATCACTTATACTAGGTTTTTGGGTGTTTTTTGTCACCAGAAAAGTCCCTCTTTATGCTTTGTTTAAAATTATTTTTTATTGGCACATAAATGATTTACTTGTTAGTTTCTGCTGTACAGCATCATGAATCAGCCATATGTATACATATGTCCTTGCCCTTTTAAGCCTCCCTCCCACCCTCACCGCCAACCCTCTCCCCAGATCATGGCAGAACACTGAGCTGAGCTCCCTGTGCATACAACAGCTTCCTGCTAGCTATTTTGCGTATGGTAGTCCATGTACTGGGGCTTCTCTGGTAAAGTGGCTCAGTGGTAAAGACCCTGCCAAAGCGGGAGATGTGGGTTCAATCCCTACGTCAAGAAGATCCCCTGGAGGAGGGCACAGCAACCTATTCAGTACTCTTGCCTAGAGAATCCCATTGACAAAGGAGCCTGGTGGGCAACAGTCCATGGGATTGCAGAGTCAGACACAATTTCCAGTCTCCGGGGCTACAGGAAGTCAACCTTTGTGGTTTGGAAGCCCAGGCTAGCTAGCGCACAGGTCCCATTTCCGTGTGATGTCTGTGAGCCCAGCCAGGGGCCGGATGGCTGCACCTGTTTGAGAAGGGGGCTGGCTGGCTGGTCCAAGGTCCCGCTGACAGCAGGCAGTCTGCACCCACAGTGTGTGGGTTTCTACTTCTGTTACGGAGGCCCAGAGGGAAGAGGCATATGTCAGTGCTACTCTCTGGATTCATCCCTCCCTCTCCTTCCCCTCCACCATGTCCACAAGTCTGCCCTCAATGTCAACACCTCTATTCCCTGTCCTGTAAATGTTCATCAGTACCATTTTTCTAGATTCCATACATATGCCAAGTCAGCTGAAGTGATGTAGATGAACCTAGAGCCTGTCAAACAGAGTGAAGTAGGTCAGAAAAAGAAAAAACATATCTTACACTAAGTTTTCTCTGGCAAGTTCTACATGATTTCCAAATAAATGTATCTTAACAGTGGCTTATTTTCCAATAATTTCCCCTTTTCCCCATAAACTTAAGTATAAAAAATAAACTGGAGAATTATTATTTCTAAGTCAATTACTTTACTGCTTCATTTATTAGTGCAGTTTTTCTTTTCTTTTAGACAAAGAGTCTAAAGTTGCAAAATTTCATTTGCTTATGGTCTTGACAGATGAGGACTAGCTTAATGTGTTCTAAATATATTCAGTTTTACAGAATGTCAGTAGGCAATAGGAACTATTCCATAATAATATAGAAAATCAATACTTCAGGCTTTATATGGCAATAAGAAATAAAGCAATATGTAGATAACCATATGAAATTCTGTGACAGAGATTGAAAAGGGAATGTACAGCTTCCTTATTCTCATTACAATAAAACCAGATAATTTTTTTTAGGGGTTGAAGTATCTCAACATTCAATATAGTACAATATTGAAAATGCCACAGACTTAAGATGCAAACAAATTCTTAAATAATTTTGGGCGCTAAAATGAAATGAAATTGCATCAAATCCAATAGATGAGAGAATCACTTTCACCCCTGGGGACCACAATGAGGATGGCTTAAAGTCAGTTCGGTTTTCCCAATAAAGAAAATGGTGGTTATGCAAATAAATGTAGATAACACTATGGTGGTAAGTAATTTTGCAGTATATAAATGTATCAGATCAATGCATGGTACACTTTATATTTACATGTTTTATGTCAATTAGATCTCAGTAAAGTTGGGGGAAAAATAGTTATAATTATAGCTAGTAGTCAAGTAGGGGAAGAGCAGTTTTGAGAGAAAGCTATGTTTGGTACTGAGACTAAAACAAAAAAGATAAAGAAAAATAAAGTAAACAGAAAAATCTCCAACATCAGTGTTTGTGAGGCATAGCACTCTTCTTCATGTGTGTGTATATGTATACCAGATGACAAAATTTCTTAAAAGATTATAATTCAAAGTAGCTTTAGCAAGATTGGAGAAGGAAATGGCAACCTGCTCCAGGCTTCTTGCCTGGAAAATTTCATGAAGAGAGGAGCCGTGTGGGCTGCAGTCCATGGGGTTGCAAAACATCAGACACAATTGAGCACAGACACAGAAAGATAAACAAACGAGCGTACTTTGTCAGGTGAGTATATACAACATGTTAATACAATAATGTTAACACTAGTTATGAAACACTCATATTTTCACATGCAAAAATGCCTTTTATTAAAAAGAGATATGCTAATAAAATTTTCTTAGACTCCTTCATGAATTTATAATCATCTGGTGGTTGTTTAGTTGCTAAGTTATGTCCAACTCTTGCGACCCCACTGACTGTAGCCTGCTAGGCTCCTCTGTCCATGGGATTCTGTAGGCAAGAATACTGGATTGGATTGCTATTTCCTTCTCCAGGGGATCTTCTCAACCTAGGGATCGAACGTGGGCTTCTTGTATTGCAGGCAGATTCTTTACCAACTCAGTTACAAGGGAAGCCCCTATAATTATCTAGATGTATCAAAATAAGCTAAAATTAAAAATTAAAATTTAATTATTAAATGAAGGTGTATACATTTCAGTATTTTTTTAGTTCTTAAAGTAAGGTTTTCTTGTTTTATTTTCTACATGACATGATATTAGTTTGACTGTAACAAAATACCAGTAGACTGAGTGTGTTCAACAACAGAAGCAGGTTGTCACACAGTTCTGAGGGTGGAAGTCCAAGATCAAGGTGTTGACAGGACTAGTTCCTTCTAAGAGCCGTGTGGAAGGGATCTATATTTAAATAAAGCCATACTCTATGGGGAGAGGCAAAATTCAACCCATAACTATCTGCCTCCCAGCCTCTCAACATCACTGTGTTTCTCACATGCAAAGCACCCCCAAGTATCTTACTCATTCTAGTATCAACTTTAAAATTTCTTCCAAGTATCAACTGAATCAGGTATGGGTGAGATTTAGGGTATGATTCATCATGAAGCAAAATTGCTATCCATCTGTGAACCTGTGAAGCCGTATAACAAGTTATGTTTCCAAAATTCAGTGATGGTACAGGTGTAGATATGTTCTCATTCCAAAGGAGAGACATTGGAAGGTAAAAAGGAGATGGCAGATCTCAAGCAAGTCCAGAACCTGGCCAGGCAAATTCCATTAGATTTTCAAGTTTGGGAACAGTCCTCCTTGGTTTGATGATGCTCTGCTTTCTGGGCTGACTGGAGGCAACTCAGCCCTCACAGACCTGGGCTTAGCCCCACCCCACTTATAACTTCCTCCTTGCTTGGTGGAAGTTATAAGCACATTCTCTATGCTCCTGATGGCCATCTGCCCTCTGAACCAAGGAGATGGTTCTGCTCTCTAGATCCATGGCTCTATCCTCACAGTAATTTTTCTTTCAATGGTTCTTTTCTCAAAGCCATTCTTCCTTCACTTCATTTCATCTCTGTCTCTGGCAGTTCAGGCTGGCTGTGTTTCTGCTTTTATAAAATCCTCTAAAACTTGTTAGCCTCCCATTCAATTCACAGAGCTCCAAGCCACCCTAGCAGGATCCTCAGCAGATCATTCCTGAATATAATTCTATCTCTATCCTGCTGAGATGATTGATTGGTTCATGTCTCACACATTAATCTACTTAGCACATGATTATCTTGCTACATCCTGGACTCTTGCATTCTCTGGATAAAAAGAAATCTTTCAAATCATCAAATGCTACTTTCTTGTTAAGGAGTTTCTTCTTGAATGTATATTTCTCCTCTTACGTTTCACTATATGCAGCAAGGAGAAGACCCGCATGCCTTCAACACTTTACTTAGAAATATCAGTTAAATGTTCAAGTTATCCCCTGCCAGTCTACTTTCTAGCCAACAAAATGCAATTCAAGTAAGTCCTCTGACACTTTATATAATTTTTTTCCTCTAGTTCCAGTAATATGTTTTTCATCTCCATCTGAGGTCTGTCAGAATAAATTTTACCATTCATATCCACTTTTTAAAAAATTGTCCATTATGGTTTATTATAGGATATTGAATTAATATTCATATTTCTTTTTATGATTGTATATGCATTTTCTTAGATGATAGAAGATTTCCAAATAGCTCTCCTCTTTTCTTTCTGTTCTCTTACCAGAACCACCATTAGCATTCATATTTCTACCAATAGTCTCTTCAAGGCAATCTAGACCTTTCAGATCACACACCACAGAGCTTTTTCAGCCTCTACTTAATATCCAGTTTCAAAGTTACATCCATATTTTTAAGTATTTTGAGCAGCTGCAACCCACTTTTGCTGTTAAAATCTGCATTAATTTGCTAAGGCTGTTTCAACAAACTTCCACAAATTGGTTTGCATAAACAACAAAAATGCTTAGTCTCACAGTGCTAAAGGTCAGAAATTCAAGATCAAGGTGTAAGTAAAGTCGATTCCTTCTGAGAGCTGTGAGGAAGAAACTGGTATCTGCCTCTCTCCTAACTTCTAGTGGTTGGCTGTAAGCTTTTAGCATCCCTTCCTGCTTATGCTGAGATTCCAGATTATTTGCTTTCTCTTGGTCAATCTGAATAGAAAGTAACTTTGAAAGAGATTTTTTTTTCACTTTATATATTTATTCTACAGATTTCTAACTATCTATGGTGATATGAGTCTTCCATAAAAATTTCTAGTTGCCTACATAACATTTAAAAATTTACGTTTAACATTTTGCTGAAATTAATATTTTTATTAACATTCTTTCTTATAATATCCCCGTTTGTTGACTTTAACAATATGGCACTATCTTTACCTTCTTTCTAAATCCTAACCCTTTCATTCACTGTCAAATTTTAGAGGTCTCTCTCATTTTTTTTTTAATTTTTATTGTTTTCTTTTCCATCATGTCATGTTTCCATTTAATATATACCCAATAAACTCTTTGCTGCAATTGCTTTCTAAACCTCAATCTGTATTCTGAACTTCAGGCTCCAATAAATTCAAAAGGCTGGCTTGTATCTTTGCCATTGGGTGGCCTCAAATATATCATCTATCACAAACCAAAGTTCCATATAAAAATTCTTCAGGCTGACTTCATTTTTACTGTCAATGTTACCTAGCTCAACCTTAGAGTCATATAGAATCTTCCATCTGTCTCACAACATAAATTATATAGCACCAAGAATAATAGATTAATCTTAATATATTTCAAATATCAACCTCATTTCTATATCCACGAATAAAATGCTAGTGTATATGCTCTGTACTTTGGATATTTTAATATTCTCCCTATTTCTCTTTCTTCTTTGGTTTAACACCACCTCACTCTATCCTAGCAGCAGCATCCAGCTCAATTAATTTTTAAGTGGCTGATGTATCAAAATATTAGATATCCACATCCAATGTGTTGTACTCAAGAAATAAATTCTAGTTGGATGACAGGTGCCTCGAAATAGGCATACTACTAATTATAAGTGCTAAAGTAGAAGCTCACATATGTCAGTTAGGAATGCGTGCAATTCAGAATTAGTTCCTAGGGATTCTGAGTGAACTGCGTGGTGGAGAAGGAAACAGACGGTGCGTGGGAGTGGCACTGGTCTGATAAGCACTGTCTAAACCCTGGAAAAGTCAAGCACAAATGAGTCGTGGCATTTGAGTAAGATCTTAGGCTGGCGTCACAACCCAATAAGCCCATTGTAAGTTGAAAATTCCGTAAGTCAAAAAGGTACTTAGCACTCCTAAACTTGTGAATATCACAGCTTAGCCTAGCCTTCCTGAAGCATGTTCAGAACACTTACCTTAGCCTACAGTTGGCAAAGTCATTTTGCACAAAACTTATTTTATATTGGAGTGTTGATTATTTCATGTAATTTATTGAATAATATACGGAAAGTGAAGAACAGAATGGTCATATGGTTATAGGCAGGTGAAATTTATTCGCTGTTTATACTCAGGACTGTGTGGCTGACTGGGAGCTGGGGCTCACTGCCACTGGCCAGCGTCATGAGAGAATGGAGAGCCAGAGAATGCTATTCAGGAAGAGATCAAAATTCAAAACTCAAAATGTGGATTCTACTGAATATGTCTCACTTTCATCATAAAGTAGAAAAATTATAAATCAAACCATCATAAGTCAGAGATCATGAGCATGCGAAAACTGAGTGTCAGGTGGATGTCAATTCGTGAAAGAAAGAGCCTGAATTGGCACATATCCCAGGTTATATAAAAATTAAACAGAAATGTATGTTATCATATGGGGAGAAAATTAGAGTAAGAACTGCAGTTAATAAATTTAATTTAATGTATTTCAAAATGAGACTCCTAGTTTCAACTGTGACATAGAAAGAAGTTAACATTTATCAGTCCCACATTTACCAAAAAAAAAAAAAAAGCTTAGCAAATCGAAAATGAGTAACATCTGTCAGACTCATTTAGAGAGCTGAGGTAACAGAATTCTGTTTTACCCGAATATCTGGAGAACCAGGTACATCCAGAGAGACACCACTGAGATCTATTTATTTGACACAGATGCTGCTCTATTTGGATTACTTAGACGGTAACAGACAGTTGGCCTTTAAACAAGAAGGGGGTAGGGAATTACCAACCCCAGCTCAGTGGAAAATCTGACCATAATTGTACAGTTAACTCTCCACATTCATGGCTCTGTATCTGCAGATTCAGCCAACTGTGTGTTGTGTAGAACTGCAAGTAATTGTATTGAAAAAAAAAAAAAAATGGACCCAGGCAACTCAAACCTATGTTGTTCAAGAGCCAGCTGTAGAGGCTCCATCTGCACAAGAATGAAGAGTGAAAAACACCTTGAAGCCCCAGATTTAAGGAAACCTACACTTTTGTGATATATGTATCCTGAGGAATACAACACAATTTTATGGTGAAAATGAGAGAATAAAACCTTTGTGGGTTGATTGGAAGAGTAATTTCTATGGAAGAGTAATTATTGTGAAGTATGCTCTGAGTCTTCACTAGAATCAAGTCATACTCTCTAGGTAAAAATATTTTACTAGAAATGTATCATTGTAGAGTTAAGGAATTTTCTCTCACACCAGCCCTATCTGACCTTCCTGTCTCTTTCAAGGGGGAAAAATAAACATAGTCAACCAAGGTCTAGTTATAAATAAATTATAGAAAAATTCTGCAGTCAGGGAAATAAGTTGGAGACAACAGGAGAAAAACTTAAATTACTGAAGAAACTCTTATGAGGGACACAATCTGGAGAATAGGCTTAATAAATAGCTGAGATTTAATTGGAAGGTTATAAAACACTCCCTCTTCCCCACACTTAACCACCACACCAGTGTGACTTGACAGTAATAAACATAGCTTATGACTGGAGGGCCTGCAAGACACAGACTCTCTAATGGGGGGTGCTTGCTATGCTGTACTGTGCTTAAACTGCAGCTCACGAGGCTCCTCCATCCATGTAATTTTCCAGGCAAAAATACTGAAGTGGGTTGCCATTTCCTACTTCAGAAACTTCCTGCATCTGTAGTTAAATTGCAAATACTTCCACGATAGATTACAAAGCATGAAAAAAGTCAAGAAAAGCACCACCTGAATAGGCAGCAATCAGAAACAGATTGAAATAAAAAACTGAATTTAGAATCTCCAGACCAATTATTTAAAACTAAGCAATGATTGATATGTTAAAGACTGAAATGAAAAAAGTAGAAAAAAGTGTACCAACAAATGGGTAACCAGAGAAATGGAAATTCTAAGAATGAAAAAAAAAATGCTAGAAATTGAAAATATTATAACAGAAATAAAGACCACTTGATTGGGCATGGCCAAGCAATCAAGGAGCTGGAAGATAAATCAGGAGAAACTTTTCAAACTGAAATGTAAAGAGAAAAATAAGAGAAAGTATGAGAAATGTGACAGAGTATGAGAACGTGCAGCATTAGTGTAATTGGAAGGGCAGAAAGAGAAGTAAAAGGAAAAACATAATTTGTGAAGCAAACATGGGTAAGGACTTTCCAAAATTAATGGAAGATAGAAAAAAAAAAGAGTGTAGTACAAGGTTTTAAAATTCTATAGGTGATGAAATTATCCTTCAAAAGTGAATGCAAAATACTTTCTCAGGTAAATAAAAAGTGAAAAAAAAAAATTACAAAGGTCTTTTGGTCGATAACGTCCTTTTCGACTTTTAAGATTTCTATCTTTCCTTTAGCATATGGATTGTTTTGACCTAGGTGTATTTTCCCCTTCTAGTAATCTTCTGTTTATTTACTCTCAATTTGAAAAAAAAGTGAAAATAAAATAAATTTTTCATTATCAAGTATCATAAATTAATACCATCAAGTTCATTTGATTCTATCTAAAACCGACATTGAGAAACCACGACAAAATCCTAGGACCATATGTAAAAATTGAATAGTGTTATATAAAGTCACTATATTGTAATAAAGAACTAACATATTCTTAGAATGTTATCCATAAGGTGAATGGGGAACGATCTGAAATACGATAATAGTCATATCTCAAATGTTCAGTATCCGAAGTGACAATGACGAAAATAAATTTATTAAGTTAATAAAACTAATTTTTGTTGAGACCTGAGAATCTTTTTTATTACCGACCTTGTTTCGTAATTATCATTAATCCGTTAATCTCTTACATACACATATAAGTCAACGAGTGAACACAAGAGAGAAGGGTTGGGTCACCTGACATCGGGTAGTCCGAGGAGACGGGTACCAACCTCACAGGGTCCATTCTTATGACATCACCCAACTGTAAAGGATAGTCTCTTTACTGACTCTCGTTAGTGTACTCTCTACTCTTCCTACTTGAGACGGTGTTTAATTGTCAGTCAAGTCAAGTCAGCGAGTCAGCACAGGCTGAGAAACGCTGGGGTACTTAGCGTCTTGCGGTCCGGAGGGACAGGGAGTGGTAGAGAGCCTCAAGTGAGTCTGAGTGCAGGTAGTTCAGGCACTACGGTAGGTCGGTAGAGTAGGAACCAGAAGGGGAAGAGGAGGACGGGGATTAGGGATCCAGCATCAGAGTCTTTTCCAATGAGTCAGTTCTTCGCATGAGGTGGCTAAAGTACTGAAGTTTCAGCTTTAGCATCATTCCTTCCAAAGAAATCCCAGGGTTATCTCCTTCAGAATGGACTGGTTGTATTTTCTTGCAGCCCAAGGGACTCTCAAGAGTTTTCTCCAACACCACACTTCAAAACCATCAATTCTTTGGCACTCAGCCTTCTTCACAGTCCAACTCTCATATCCATACATGACCACAGGAAAAACCATAGCCTGATTAGACAGAACTTAGTCGGCAAAGTAATGCCTGCTTTTCAATATACTATCTAGGTTGGCCATAATTTTTCTTCCAAGGTGTAAGCGTCTTCTAATTTCATGGCTGCAGTCACCGTCTGCAGTGATTTTGGAGCCCCCCAAGATAAAGTCTGACACTGTTTCCCCTGTTTCCCCATCTATTTCACATGAAGTGATGGGACCAGATGCCATGATCTTCGTTTTCTGAATGTTGAGCTTTAAGCCTGCATCAAGAGGCTGTTTAGCTCCTCTTCACTTTCTGCCATAAGGATGGTGTCATCTGCATATCTGAGGTTTATTGATATTTCTCCCAGCAATCTTGATTCCAGCTTGTGTTTCTTCCAGTCCCATGTTTCTCATGATGTACTCTGCATAGCAGTTAAATAAGCAGGGTGACAATATATAGCCTTGATGTACTCCTTTTCCTATTTGAAACCAGTCTGTTGTTTCTTGTCCAGTTCTAATTGTTGCTTCCTGACCTGCATACAGATTTCTCAAGAGGCAGGCCAGGTGCTCTGGTATTCCTATGTCTTTCAGAATTCTCCACAGTTTATTATGATCCACACAGTAAAGGCTTTGACATAGTCAGTAAAGCAGAAATAGACGGTTTTCTGGAACTCTCTTGCTTTTTCCGTGATCCAGCAGATGTTGGCAATTTGATCTCTGGTTCCTCTGCCTTTTCTGAAACCAGCTTGATCATTAGGAAGTTCGCGATTCACATATTGCTGAAACCTGGCTTGGAGAATTTTGAATATTACTTTACTAGCATGTGAGATGAGTGCAATTGTGTGGTAGTTTAAGCATTCTTTGGCATTGCCTTTCTTTGGAACTGGAATGAAAACAGACCTTTTCCAGTCCTGTAGCCACTGCTGAGTTTTCCAAATTTGCTGGCATATTAAGTGCAGCACTTTCACAGCATCATCTTTCAGGATTTGAAACAGCTTCACTGGAATTCCATTACCTCCACTAGCTTTGTTTGTAGTGATGCTTTCTAAGGCCCTCTTGACTTCACATTCCATAATGTCTGGCTCCAGATTACTGATCACATCATCATGATTATCTGGGTCATGAAGGTCTTTTTTGTACAGTTCTGTGTATTCTTGCCACCTCTTGTTAATATATTCTGTTTCTGTTAGGTCCAGACCATTTCTGTCCTTTATTGAGCCCATCTTTGTATGAAACGTTCCCTTGGTATTTCTAGTTTTCTTGAAGAGATCTCTAGTCTTTCCCATTCTGTTCTTTTCCTCTATTTCTTTGCACTAATCGCTGAAAAAGGCTTTCTTATCTCTTCTTGCTATTCTTCGGAACTGTGCATTCAGATGTTTATATCTTTCCCTTTCTCCTTTGCTTTTCACCTCTCTTCTTTTCACAGTTATTTGTAAGGCCTCCCCAGACAGCCATTTTGCTTTTTGTATTTCTTTTCCATGGGGATGGTCCTGATCCCTGTCTCCTGTACAATGTCACGAACCTCCTTCCATAGTTATCAGGCACTCTATCTATCAGATCTAGGCCCTTAAATCTATTTCTCACGTCCACTGTATAATCATAAGGGATTTGATTTAGGTCACACCTGAATGGTCTAGTGGTTTTCCCTACTTTCTTCAATTTAAGTCTGAATTTGGTAATAAGGAGTTCATGATCCGAAACACAGTTAGCTCCTGGTCTTGTTTTTTTTGACTCTATAGACACTCAAACATATGGGGTTAGCCAAAAAGTTTGTTCAGGATTTTCCATATCATCTTTCAGAAAAATGCAAAGGAATTTTTTTATTAACCTGATATATACTACTGTTTGAAAGTGGGCTTTATTAAACTTTCTAATTTAATATAGGCTCTTTGCTACAAATTTATTGACTTTCACCCACTGATGATTCTTCCTAAGTCTCTGATCCTGGGTCTGCCCATTAAAAAAATGTTAAATAGCTGTGAATTATTAAATTAAGTGGAAATACATCAACACCTAACTGTGGTGGTGAATTTCATGGTCAGTTCAGCCAGGCCATGGTGGCCAGATAGTTGGTCTAGTTGCACCATGAACTTTAATTTAAAAGGGTTAATAGCTCTGCTGCTACTCCTAAGTCACTTCAGTTGTGTCCAACCCTGTGCGACCCCATAGCTGGCAGCCCACCAGGCTCCCCTGCCCCTGGGATTCTTCTGGCAAGAACACTGGAGTGGGTTGCCATTTCCTTCTCCAATGCATGAAAACGAAAAGTGAAAGTGAAGTCACTCTCCGAGACCCCATGGACTGCAACCTTCCAGGCTCCTCTGCCCATGGGACTTTCCAGGCAAGAGTACTGGAGTGGGGTGCCACAGTCAGTTGCTATTACTCAGTAGCTCGGTAGTTAGTTGCAATCCCAAAGCCCACCAGGTTCTTTCATCCATGGAATTCTCCAGGCAAGAATACTGGAGTGAGTTCAGTCAGTTCAGTTCAGTTCAGTTGCTCAGTCATGTTTGACTCTTTGTGACCCCATGGACTGCTGCATGTCAGGCTTCCCTGTCCATCACCAACTCCTAGAGTTTACTCAAACTCATGTCCATTGAGTCAGTTATGCCATCCAACCATCTCATCCCTTGTCATCTCCTTCTCTTCTTACTTTCAATTCTTTCCCAGCATCTGGGTCTTTTCAAATGAGTCAGATCTTCGCATCAGATGGCCAAAGTATTGGAGTTTGAACTTCATCATCAATTCCTTCCAATGAATATTCAGGACTGATTTCCTCTAGGATAAACTGTTTGGATCTCCTTACAGTCCAAGGGACTCTCAAGAGTCTTCTCCAACACCACAGTTCAAAAGCATCAATTCTTTGGTGCTTAGCTTTCTTTATAGTCCAACTCTCACATCCATACATGACTACTGGAAAAACCATAGCCTTGACTAGATGGACCTTTATTGGCAAAGTAATGTGTCTGCTTTTTAATATGCTATCTAAGTTGGTCATAACTTTTCTTCCAAGGAGCAACCATCTTTTAATTTCATGGCTGCAGTCACCATCTGCAAAGATTTTGGCGCCCAAAAAAATAAAGTCTGACACTGTTTCCACTGTCTCCCCATCTATTTGCCATGAAGTGATGGGACCTGATGCCATGATCTTCGTTTTCTGAATGTTGAGCTTTAAGCCAACTTTTTCATTCTCCTCTTCCACTTTTATCAAGAGGCTCTTAGTTCTTCTTAAGTTTCTCCCATAAGGGTGGTGCCATCTGCATATCTGAGGTTATTGATATTTCTCCCAGTAATCTTGATTCTAGCTTGTGCTTCATCCAGCCCAGCATTTCTCATCATGTATTCTGTGTATAAGTTAAATAAGCAGGGTGACAGTATATAGCCTTGATGTACTTCTTTTCTTATTTGGAACCAGTCTGTTGTTCCATGTCCAGTTCTAACTGTTGCTTCCTGATGCATACAGGTTTCTCAAGAGGCAAGTCAGGTGTTCTGGTATTCCCATCTTTTTCAAAATTTTCCACATTTTATGTGATCTACACAATCAAGGCTTTGGCATAGTCAGTAAAGCAGAAATAGACGTTTTTCTGGAACTCTCTTGCTTTTCCAATCATCCATTAGATGTTAGCAATTTGATTTCCGGTTCCTTTTCCTTTCTAAAACTAGCTTGAACATCTGGAAGTTCATGATTCATGTATTGTTAAAGCCTGTGCTTGGAGAATTTTGAGGATTACTTTACTCACATGTGAGATGAGTGCAACTGTGTGGTAGTTTGAGCATTTTTTGGCATGCTGGAGTGAATAGCCATTCCCTCCTCTAGGAGATCTTTTCAATCCAGGAACTGAGGCTGAGTCCCCTGCCTTGAAGGCAGATTCTTTACCATCTGAGCCACCAGGGAAAGTGAAATGTGAAAAGTGAAAGTAAAAGTCACTCAGTCATGTCTGACTCTTTGTGACCCACAATTCTCCAGGTCTGAATATTTATTGACTGGGTAGCAGTTCCCTTCTCCAGGGAATCTTCAGGACCCAGGAATCCAACTGGCTCTCCTGCATTACAGGTGGATTCTTTACCAAGTGAGCTATGAGGGAAGTCAATTTAAAATGAAATGAACATTTAAGTCACTAGACTTTCAGTTAAACATTGAATTTCATAATGTTGGTGAGACTATTCAACCAGTTGAAAACCTTAATAGAAAAGGAAAAAAAGGTCCTCTAAAGAAGAGAGAATCCTGCCTCCAAACTGCCTTTGAACTAGAGCTGCAGCATCAATTTCCCTCTGGCTGCATATCTTATCATCTTACCCTGAAGATGTCATACTTGGCAGCCCCACAACTACACGGGCCAATTCTTTAAAACAAATTCTCTCTTCTCTCTCTAGCTTTCACTCTTGCTCTTGCTCTCGACACACATACACACAAAAACATGCACACAGAGTGTTGGTTCCATTTTACCTGGGAAGCTCTGATTTTCACAGTTCAGGTCCAAGTATTTTCACATAGATACCTCAGATTCTCTCAAAATTTATTAATTGCATTTCTCAAACACATCCAGTGATAAGAATGTCATTTTCACTAAATCCATATTTCAGCACACTTACCACTAAGACTAGCTCTCTATATTGCCATTTTTCAAGATCCATCTAAAATATTGTCTATTTCTATGCTTTTAAGGATTCATCCCCTCAAGCTATATTATCTAGTATGCAATTTTCTTGTCCTTTGAATTCTTCAAAGCATTGTATATCCTGTGATATATTATAAATATTATAGTTATCTATCACTAAACTTTGCTGGTCTTATGGAAGATAGAAATAAAAAAGTTCCAACTGTATCATGCTTTTCAAGATTCTGCTCATAAAAGGCATATTTCGCATACACTCACATTTCTTTAACCAAAGAAACTTACATGTCCTAACCTATATAAAACTTCACCCAATACTTGTATATAATGATCTCCCTATAAATTTACTTGAATAATTTTCATATAGTATGTTGCTATAAAGCTGTCAATTGTTAGTCACTGAAAACAACTTGAGATAGGAAGTATAATGTGTGATTTTGTTCTATATATTCTTGGATCATGCAACCAAAGGCAGAAATTAGGGAGACCCCTGAAAGAGACTGAAAAGAGCAAATTAAAGTCAATGGGTGTATTAGTTTACTGTGGCAGCTGTAACAATTTACCAAAGACAGGTGGCTTAAGATAATAGAAATTTGTTCTCTCACAGTTCTGAAGGTGAGAAATATGAAATTATTATTGGTTTGAAACCAAGATATTGGCAGAGTCAACTCTCTCTCTCTAGCAGTGAGTGTGTTCCTTACCTCTTCCAGTTTCTCCTGGCTGTGGGCATTCCCTGGCTTGTGGCTCTATCAATCTAGTCTTCAGGGTCAGCTTACTCAAATCTCTCTTTTTCTCTGTGTGCATCTAAATCTAGCTCTCTTCATTCTAAAGGATACATGTGATTGTGTTTAGGTCCCATCTGTATTATCTGGGATAATCTCTCCATCTCAAAATCCTTAATCATCAGCAAAAAGTTATCTCCTCTTTTTTTAAAAAAATATGAATTATCATTCATCATTTTCAGAGACATAGTTTGGGGAACATTTTTTCAGCCCATTGAGTCAGTCTTTTTTTCTTATTTCTGTTTGATGTATGGCTCTCTCTCCCTCTCTTGCTCTCACTCTGAGTTCTCAGTCTTGCTCTCACTCAGTGTGTGTGTGTGTTTGTGTGTAAGTATGTGCATGTACGAGCCAACCTTTTCTACTTCTTTATCCACATAATGAAGCAAAAATGAATAGCAGCTACTTCTTTTTCGAGTCACATATGCTTCAAGACATATGGAGAATGTTACTGAATTCCAAATACAGATATTCAGATTGTGAACATGGAGGATCTTATACTTTTAGCATGTCTCAAGAGTCTGCTCAGCACATCACTTCATCAACCATGCAGGTGATTTGGATTCACAGTCATGGAGGGAGTAAACTTTGGTCACTGATTAGCTCCTGGAATGTGCTCCATATGGTATCAGGATACTCACATAAACACTCAAGGTTCATAGAAAAGATGGTAGCAGTTAAGTCACTAAGTGGTATCCAGCTTTGCAACTCCATGTCATACAGCCTGCTAGACTTCTGTGTCCATGGGATTTACCAAGCAAGAATACTGGAGTGGGTTGCCATTTCCTTCTCCAGGGATCTTTCCAACCCAGGGATCGAACCCACATCTCCTGCATTACAGACAAATTATTTATCACTGAATCACCAGAGAAGCTTATGGTTAGAGTCTGCTCATGGTTGAATCAACTATGAATATATGATTGTTTTCAAACATGGTCCATGAGATCTTTTCCCTTACAGAGAATCAATTCTGATGGAAAGGTTAATGGTCATAAGTAGACAGCATTCTGAAAACTGTCTACTACTTTTACATTGAGTGTGCTTCCCTGGGGTGAAAATGCTACTGTTTTCAGTAAATCCTTTTAAAATTCTTAGCATTTAGCCTGGCTGGTGTACTGGGATGACTCTGAGGAATGAGATGGGGAGGGAAGTCTGAGGAGGGATCAGGATGGGGGACACACGTACACCCATGGCTGTTTCATGTCAATGTATGGCAAAAACCACTACAACATTGTAAAGTAATTGGCCTCCAATTAAAATAAATTAATTAAATTTTTTAAGTCTTAGCATTTATTATCTAAAATGTTATTGTTTTCTTAACTTTTATTAAGTCAGTACAGACATGTATTAGAAATCACTAAGACAACTTAGTTAGACAAGGTTTCTCTTACCTTGAACATAGGGGTATCTCTGGTTCCAAATAGGAAAAGGAGCAGGTCAAGGCTGTATATTGTCACCCTGCTTATTTAACTTCTGTGCAGAGTACATCATGAGAAATGCCAAACTGGAAGAAACACAAGCTGGAATCAAGATTGCTGGGAGAAATACCAATAACAGATATGTAGATGACACCACCCTTATGGAAGAAAGTGAAGAGGAGCTAAAAAGACTCTTGAAAGTGAAAGAGGAGAGCAAAAAATGTTGGCCTAAAGCTCAACATTCAGAAAACAAAGATCATGGCATCCGGCCCCATCACTTCACGGGAAATAGATGGAGAAACAGTGGAAACAGTGTCAGACTTTATTGTTTTGGGCTCCAAAATCACTGCAGATGGTGCAGCCATGAAATTAAAAGACACTTATTCCTTGGAAGAAAAGTTATGACCAACCTAGATAGCATATTCAAAAGCAGAGACACTACCTTACCAACTAAGATCCATCTAGTCAAGGCTATGGTTTTTCCAGTGGTCATGTATGGATGTGAGAGTTAGACTGTGAAGAAGGCTGAGTGCCAAAGAATTGATGCTTTTGAACTGTGGTGTTGGAGAAGACTCTTGAGAGTCCCTTGGACTGCAAGGAGATCCAACCAGTTCATTCTGAAGGAGATCAGCCCTGGGATTTCTTTGGAAGGAATGATGCTAAAGCTGAAACTCCAGTGCTTTGGCCACCTCATGAAAAGAGTTGACTCATTGGAAAAGACTCTAATGCTGGGAGAGACTGAGGGGACGGTAGAGCATGAGATGGCTGGATGGCATCTTGGACTCAATGGATGTGAGTCTGAGTGAACTCCGGGAGATGGTGATGAACAGGGAGGCCTGGCATGCTGTGATTCATGGGGTCGCAAAGAGTCGGACACGACTGAGTGACTGAACTTAACTGAACTAAACTGAAGACAACTTAGTAATACTATTTCTAAGATATCACTCCTTGCAAGCCCACATTTTGTTCTTATAAGTTGGCAAGAGTGCTAAGCTGACAAACCCAGCTGTTCCTGTAGCTGGAACATTTTGACTTATCTCTGAAATAGAGTAGATGGACAATGAATTTCCCCTGGAGGTTTTGTAAAAGATATTCATCAACAGTGGTGGTAAATTTATTGATTTTTACCAAGGAGACAGTTCAGAACACTGCATGGTAACAATGAGCTCAGTGGTAGCCCAAATCTGGGTGACTTACTACACAGTATTTTATACACCCTGGAAAAATTTTATTTTAAACTTATACTTTGTACATTTCTTTTCTGGTAGTATTCCTTTGTAGTTTAGAAACATTTTATCCAGATTTTCTTAAAAATAATAGCACTATATTTTTGTATACCATCTTAAAAGGACTTCTAATTTTTATTTTCAAATAGCTTTGGGAGATGAATGGGTGAGTCATTATTAGGGATGAAGGAAGCTGAGACTGAGAGAAATGAAAATGCTTTTACTGTAGTAACAGAGTGATGCTGAAATGTCTTCCAAGGAGAAGGAAGGGCATCTCTGTTGTCCATTAAGGATAATCGAGTGAGTTGGCATCAGTCTTGGAGTAGCCTGTTGTGAGTTTGTGATTATACCTGGGAGGCGAGGACAATCTCTCCTCCCCAAGGACCTGGAATATCCAGAGATCAATTTCAGGTTAGAATGGCAAGGTCAGATCTGATCTGGGTCACTGTCATTGTGCTAGTCTAGGAAGGGAGTGACTAAGAAGGGATTACGGTATTGAGGTTGAGAGCAAAAGTCCTCAGGAACCAGAGGAATTAAAGGTGATTGATGGGAGTGGTTTTTGTGAAGGGGAATTCAGCACAATGATCAGTGTGAAGTTTCTGCTCCAAGAGCCATGAAAGAACCATTTTTTATTCCAGTAGATTTAAAAAATACTACTCAAGGCATGTGTGTTCATGCAGCAATCTTTTTCCTAGGGAAAGAGCCATATAGAAACTTTAAATGAAAACACTCTGTAAGTGATTACAGAATAAGACAGATGCAAAATTTGAGAACCTATTTCTGTTTTTGCTCCTCTAAATGAAACATGAAGATATAAGAATCAAATTGTGGAAAAACCAGTCAGAACCCACTCAAACATATATTCTATATATAATATGAATGTATTAGAGTATATGAACGTTTTTATTCAAAATAAAACATAATGTAGAAATGGAAAATCACCAAGACAACTTAAGAGTAGACACAATTTTAAGAGAAGGGCTATATCGATACACACATATCCAGAGCTGTATAACTGAGCCAGCACTTCATTTTTAGTTACATTTACTCTTAGAGTTTTTCCAGAATAGAAATTTCCCTCTTAAACGCAAATCAATTAAAAACTGTCTGGCACACTCTTGTGCTATAGGCCAGTAGGGGTGTGTGTGTGTGTGTGTGTGTGTGTGTGTGGTAGAGTAGGGGGGAGGGTGTGGATTCTTGTTTATTTATTGTGTGTGTGTAAACCTTTATTGCTATATTTACTAACATTAAATTCATAACTCACTTAATAGAATATATGTAAAATGTTACAAACCTTGTTCCTCTTGTCAATCCGATCTTTAACCCCAGATTTTGTGTTGAAATTTTCCACATGCCCATAAATATGATCACTAGGCACCTGTCATTTATCCAGTTACCACTACAGACAGAATTCTGTCTCTAATATTTCAAACCTAAAGTGCCTCTTTCTTAAGTCTTATACCAAACATTGCTAGGTAGGAGGTAGTTAGCAACCAAACTCTTCTGCCTTTGGATCAACACCTTGTTTTTCTAATAATTCACTGCATATTTATTGGGCAATACCAATGTGGCAAGCTTCCCTGATGGCTCACATTAAAGAACATGCCTGGCAATGTAGGAGACTCAGGTTCAACACTGGGTCAGGAAGATGCCCTGGAGAAGGGAATGGCAGCCCACTCCAGTATTCTTGTCTAGGAAATGCCATGGACAGAGGAGCCTGGCTGGCTACAGTCCATGAGGTCACAAAGTTAGGACACTACTTAGCTACTGAACAAGCACATGCAAGCACCTATGTGGCAAGTGCCTTCATAGGTCCTTGAGATACATCAGTAAGCAAAACTGACACAAACCCCTTCCTCCACTGAAAGTCTAGTCTAGCGTGTGTGTGTGTGTGTGTGTGTGTGTGCGTGCGCGTGTGCGTGCATGTATGCATACACACTTAGCTGCTTCAGTTGTGTCTGACTCTTTGCAACTGCTTAGACTATGGCCCTCCAGGCACCTTTGTCCATGGGAATCTCCATGCAAGAATAATGGTAGCCATTCTCTTCTCCAGGGCACCTTCCCAAGCCATGGGTTGAATCTGGGTCCCTTGCATTGCAGGCAGATTCTTTACTGACTGAGCCATGAGGGAAGCCCATAGTTTAACATACAATCACCAAAACACAACTTGACTTTGAATGTTTTTGTTACCAGATGAAGCTTTCATCTTTGTAGAGCTATAACTTACCAAAGAGTAAAATGTATGGGTATATCTGAGCCCTAAAAGAGACCAAGGATTTAGGACTTTTTTTTTCCTGAATATAATCTCTTCTAATCCTCAGAGCAATTGTAACTTTCACTGAGGAGCCTGCTATTCAAGGTAATTTTGCACAGCTTGTATCAGATGTAACTGAGTTAAAGCCCCTGTTTCTTGACTTAAATCTGGTTTCTTCAGATGGAAAGACCCGCTGTGGTTGTTTGTAGCACAGTTCTTCTTTTTCTTAGCTTACAAACAAGCACCTCAAAGATATTGATCTATTTTTCTATATCAATATAAGATACTCTATCTTACGCATCTCCTGTCAGAGAAGTAACAGAAGTATACATGCTCCCTCTCAGCAAATAAAAATTCTTCTTCTTTACCATGGCTGGATTCTTCTTCCTCCTCTTCCTCAAATATCCTCTGTCACTTCTGGAGGATCTCTGTGGTCTCATCCAAGAACACTCTGATTTGTCCCTCAGAGAGGCTGCACTCTTTATGTTTTCACATAAAATAATAAGTATATATAGACTTATTAAAATAATATATATAAATATGAAAGAGGATTCTTTACCAGCTAAGCCACAAGGGAAGCCCAAGAATACTGGAGTGGATAGCCTATCCCTTCTCCAGTGGGTCTTTCTGACCCAGGAATCCAACCAGGGTCTCCTGCGTTGCAGGTGGATTCTTTACCAGCTGAGCTATTAGGGAAGCCTATATATATCAAAAACTA
>SJYC01111764.1:0-26701 GCA_006408675.1 Madoqua kirkii
AATTTATTTCCACTAGATCTAAACAAATATGGTATTATAAAGGTCAGATTTGACTGGCACAAATAAACAAGTAATCTTAATAAAATCTCATTAAGAAGAAATGTATTTTCTACCTTCAGCTTTTGTGTGAAGTTGCTCTTCAGAAATAATTGAAGGGAAATTAGTTATATTTCTTTTTCCTTGGTATGCCTTGTTTATCAATGCAAAATGACTTGTTTAAAATGAGGTCAAATCAGAAAACTACTTTTTCCTTGATGTATAGCATAAGGATATGTTTTCGTGCTTTAATTTGCAAGTATATTTGGAAGAACTATGAATTCAAGTTTCTAGAGGTACACCTGAGGATGAGTTGTTAGTTATGCATAAATATTATGCACATACATTTAAATGTAAAATAGGTTTGATTAAATGATAAAGTTGAAAAGAATTTAATCAAACACCTTTCAATGGCACCATACTAAGAAACCAGTCACTTACAAACACGTTTTTCTCCAAGTGAAATATAATTTTACTAAAATCTAGGTATGTATCAATGGCTTTATTTTCAGGTTTAATTTAATAGTGGTTAAAACATTTTATTTTATTTTTCCATTTTTACAAATCGATCCACAAGTATAATTTTCCTTATGGAAAAATTGCTGGTTTTCCTGAAAAACAAATTTTTAGCTCTATAGTTAAATAACTCATCCACTATATTAAATTTCAGTTTCCAGCTATAGCCTTCACTGAACTGCAAGCATCACTTTATCTTCTATTTGTCTAGTCATAAAGAATGTATCATTTCTTCTTTGCCACTTTTCTGCTGAGGTTCAGGCGGTAGTTAATTTCATGGAATATTAGGTGAAAATGTAATTTATATAGATAAAGTTGATTAATTGTGCTGTTATTAGCAAATTTAAAGTGCTTTCTCATCTTTTGAATTGTATTCTGATAATTCTTTTTTAAATTAATATTTTAACTGTGATGCAGGAGAGGTGGGTGTTGATGACTCCTGTCTGGCCACCAACGTGAAGTCTATATCCTAAAAGTTTTGGAGGGATTGCAAGGGCAAAATGAAAATATTGAATATCTTCACTATAGCCACAAATGAATTAAAATAAATCTGCCATAATTTTTGAGGTAGAACATCATTTACTCTTGTAGAGAAGATAGAATATTGCTTACTGGAGTTAGGACTAGGAGAAGATGGGAATAATGGGAGGTTTTTCCACATAGACTACCAGGCTTGGGGAACCCACTTCTAATCTTCCCTTACATAGTCTCATCAGCCTGGCTTTTGTCTTCCTGGGCCAACATAAGCATCAGTACGCATGACAAGAGAACAAAGCCTCACGATTTACATATTTGCAGTGATCCCCAGGTGGCTTAGTATTAGAGAATCCACCTGCCAATGCAGGAGACATGGTTTAGATCACTTGGTCAGACTGGAAGATCCCCTGGAGAAGGAAATGGAACTCACTCCAATATTCATGCCTGGAGAATCCCATGGACAGAAGCCTGGAGGGCTGCAGTCCATGGGGTTACAAAGAGTCTGACATGACTAACCAAGCATGCACATGCAGATGGATTGTATAACACATGGATGTTTCCTTGACTCTGACTCAACAAGTCTCATTTTCATTTGTTTCTCAGACTCTGCAACTTTCTTATTCTAGGAACTCCACCCTCCTCCCCAAATACAATACAGCCCTGGCCCTTCTCCTCTGCTACACATCTGGCCCTTAACAAATATCCATGGGCTTTCGTATGTGTAGATTTCTTCAGGTTCTTAAGATGGATGTGAGATCCTAGTTTTCTGTGTATGGAGAAGGGCAGAGAGAAGAGGGCTTTGGAAGCTGCTTGTATCCCTGCTTTCAGTGAGGACTGCTGATTTCTTCCCCAGTCCTCCTCCATGGGCTCACACAGCATGCCATCAGGGATGTGACTTTGCTTTTGATGAACTTGGAATCTACTCTCACATGAAAAATTCTATTTCACCTGTTAACATGAATTTTTTTTCTCCTACTCCTAGCAAAATTATTACTGTCTTCTTAGGCCAAATCCATGGAAGCTAATTATTTTCACCTTTATTAAAAAATAATAGTTGCTTGCTTCATCTTTCTGGACCTTCCACTGCTTCCAGGACACAACTCATCTCTTTCACTAGTCATTTCTTCTCTAATCACTTATGCTAATTCTTTTCTCATTTTCTCAAATGTAAACATTAGAGAGTCTCAGGGCTCAAGATTCTAAATTTGTCTGAATCTATCACATTTTTAGTGAGCTCAAAGAGACTTATGATAGAATTTTGTACTTATCTGTGTTTATAAAATATCAGATTCTTTCTATAAAGCTAGACTCATGTGTAATATCCTAGCCAGTAACTCTAATAGGAAGTCTAATAGGAATCTCAAGTGTAAACTGATAACCTTATACATGGTTGAGTAAAAAAATGTGCACAACTTGAAAATTATGAGTTACATTTTATTTGTGGCAAATAAGGACTTCACCTCAGGAGGCAGCACCTCAGATAGCTCTGAGAGACTGCTCCAAAAAGGCAGTGGGAGGAAGGTCAATATATAAGGTTTTGGTGAAGGGGGAGTTCATTAACATTAAGCACTCATTTTACAAAAGGTTTTTTGCTAGTCACCTGATGTCACCATTAAGGGATTTAGTGCTTTTCTAGATATGAGGAGATGCAAGTATTGAGATCATAAAATCTGTTCCTAAAAACACCCAACTGTCTAAAGACCTGTCCCACCAGATTCCCTGAAACAAAGAGTGACTCACTCTACCCTGACCTCCCTTGGTGGGTGTTGAGATCAACAGCTGCAGCAACACAGGGTCAGTCTCTGCAAAGGCAGATGGCAAATGCCCTTGTTGTCCAGTCACTGACAATGCTCTTGGCAAGTGCCAATTTGTAGTTGACAACACATACACACAAACATATATATACACAAACACAGCACTCTTACCTCATGAAACTTGCCTGCCCTCAACAGATGGTGAAACATGAGGGAAAGGGGCTGGATACAACCTTTAAAAGAAAGATATAGCCATAAGGCATGGCAAAATATGGATAAAACCAACTAGGTTGAAGATGGTGGAATATTAAGCTTCCAGTGAACTTTAAGCCTCCTTATGCACTCATTGTATTCTATTAGCAAGCTAAATGAAATACCCACCAGTGCCTGGGCAGTTCTGAGACCAACCATAAAATGTCAAAAATGGGCAATACCCTAATTCCTGGAAATCTCCACCTTTTCCCTCACAATATTTGGAATAATCCACTCACTCATTAGCCCATGAAATTACCCAGCCTGAAAAAACTAACCACGCCATATTTCAGGGTTTTTTCTCTTGCCTAATGAGATGTTCTGCACTCTGTGGAGTGTGTTTCTCTCGAAATAAATCCTGCGAAGTCACTTGAGTCGTGTTGGACTCTGTGCAAACCCACGGACGGCAGCCCACCAGACTCCCCCATCCCTGGAATTCTCCAGGCAAGAACACTGGAGTGGGGTGACATTTCATTTTCCAATGCGTGAAAGTGAAAAGGGAAAGTGAAGTCACTCAGTCGTGTCCCACCCTTAGCGACCCCATGGACTACAGCCCAGCAGGCTCCTCCATCCATGGGATTTTCCAGGCAAGAGTACTGGAGTGGGTTGCCATTGCCTTCTCCATAAATAAATTCTCAGTTCAGTTCAATCGCTCAGTCTTGTCTGACTATTTGCGACCCCATGAATCGCAGCACGCCAGGCCTCGCTGTTCATTCATCTCTCGAAGTTCACTCAAACTCACATCCATAGAGTCCGTGATGCCATCCAGCATCTCATCTTCGGCCGTCCCCTTCTCCTCCTGCCCCTAATCCCTCCCAGCATCAGAGTCTTTTCCAATGAGTCAACTCTTCGCATGAGGTGGCCAAAGTACTGGAGTTTCAGCTTCAGCATCATTCCTTCCAAAGAAATCCCAAGGCTGATCTCCTTCAGAATGGACTGGTTGGATCTCCTTGCAGTCCAAGGGACTCTCAAGAGTCTTCTCCAACACCGCACTTCAAAAGCATCAATTCTTTGGCGCTCAGTCTTCTTCACAGTCCAACTCTCACATCCATACATGACCACAGAAAAAACCATAGCCTGATTAGACAGACCTTAGTCAGCAAAGTAATGTCTCTGCTTTTGAATATACTCTCTAGGTTGGTCATAACTTTTCTTCCAAGGAGTAAGCATCTTTTAATTTCATGGCTGCAGTCACCATCTGCAGTGATTTTGGAGCCCCCCAAAATAAAGTCTAACACTGTTTCCACTGTTTCCCCATCTATTTCCCAAAAGTGATGGGACCAGATGCCATGATCTTCGTTTCCTGAATGTTGAGCTTTAAGCCAACTTTTTCACTCTCCTCTTTCACTTTAATCAAGAGGCTTTTTAGCTCCTCTTCACTTTCTTCCATAAGGGTGGTGTCATCTGCATATCTAAGGTTATTGATATTTCTGCCGGCAATCTTGATTCCAGCTTGTGTTTCTTCCAGTCCAGTGTTTCTCATGATGTACTTTGCATATAAGTTGAATAAGCAGGGTGAAAATATACAGCGTTGACATACTTCTTTTCCTATTTGGAACCAGTCTGTTGTTCCATGTCCAATTCTAACTGTTGCTTCCTGGCCTGCATACTGACTTCTCAAGAGGCAAGTTAGGTGGTCTGGTATTCCCATCTCTTTCAGAATTTTCCACAGTTTATTGTGATCCACACAGTCAAAAGCTTTGACATAGTCAGTAATTCAGAAATAGATGTTTTTCTGGAACTCTCTTGTTTTTTCCATGTTTTAGCAGATGTTGGCAATTTGATCTCTGGTTCCTCTGTCTCTTCTAAAACCAGCTTGAATATCAGAGAGTTCACAGTTCATGTATTGCTGAAGCCTGGCTTAGAGGATTTTGAGCATTACTTTACTAGCATGTGAGATTAGTGCAATTGTGCTGTAGTTTGAGCATTTGGGGCATTGCCTTTCTTTGAAATTGGAATGAAAACTGATCTTTTCCTGTCCTGTGGCCACTGCTAAATTTTTCAAATTTGTTGGCATATTGAGTGCAGCACTTTCACAGCGTCATCTTTCAGGATTTGAAACAGCTAAACTGGAATTCCATCACCTCCACTAGCTTTGTTTGTAGTGATGTTTTCTAAGGCCCACTTGACTTTACATTCCAAGAAGTCTGGCTCTAGATTAGTAATCACATCATCATGATTATCTGGGTCATGAAGATCTATTTTGTACAGTTCTTCTGTCTATTCTTGCCACCTCTTCTTAATATCTTCTGCTTCTGTTGAGTCCAGACCGTGTGTGAACCTTAAATTCATTGGTATCAGAGGCAATGCTGTCATTCCTCCTACTGGCTCTGAAAAGCTTGGTGTTATGGTTGGTTCACCTCTTTCTCTCATACTCTCTTGGCCAATCTATCAGTAGATGCATAAGGCTCTGAATTCCAAATATATACCATCTTATTAACTAGTTTAAAACACTAGCATCTCTCAACGTGATCCTTCTTAAAGTTCCTTCCTACCTCATCAGCTATTCCTAACTTGCCCTGCTCCAGGCTGTCGTACTCAGAATAACCTTTCCAAGGCTTAAACCAATTCACTTCTCTCTTCCCTTTAACCTGAAGGTCACTAAGTGTAAAAGCTTGAGTTTGGCACACAAAACCCTGGTCTGTATAGTCTGCCTCACTTTCCTCACCTTGTTTCAGTTTCCCTTTGTTCTTTACATCCCATCCTGTGTGTTCCTCCAGAATCTCATAATTTGCCAACCTCTTGCTGTTACTTCTGTGTGCAGTGATCATTCTCTACATATCCATGTTGCCTTGAGATGACTAGGTATTTCTCTAACAATGCGGGCTTTATTCCAGATCAGCAGGGGATTGCAATTCAAGGTCTCTCACCATGGTGTATCACATGCCAGTCTTCACATGGCAAGAGAAGGAAAACACTTTTATAGAGGGGGGAAAGGAAATTGGCGAACCATAGTAAACAGGGTCCATGGCTTTTCATTGACTGAGTCCTTGTCCTGAAAGAAAGAGGACTCTCCCTTCTTGTCAGGCTCAGGTATGGTAGCAAAGTATGAGAGCTCCCGCTTCTGGTGTGCTGATTCTCCTGAGCTGAAGTCCCTGTGTGCATGCTCAGTCTTGTCTAACTCTTCGTAACCCCATAGACTGTAGTGCCGGGCTTCCCTTGGGGTTCAGCGGTAAAGTATCCACTGGCAATGTGGGATACCTGGGCTGGGAAGATCCCCTGAAAAGGGAAAGTCTACCCACTCTAGCATTCTAGCCTACAGAATTCCATGAACTGTATAGTCCATGTGGTCGCAAAGAGTTGGAGATGACTGAGTGACTTTCACTTCAGTTCACTTCAGACTGTAGCCCGCCAAGCTCCGCTGTTCATGGGATTTCCATACTTCAGTAGTTTGCAGTTTTCTCCTCCAGGGGATCCTCTCAACCCAAGGATCACACCTGCGTGGCTTCCTTAATCCTTTCTTTTAGTTCTCTGAATTCCATCACTAACTCCATTGTCACTCTTTACTGAGTATCTTGCCACTTTAAACCCATAACGTCATCCAACTCATAAGATATTCATTTGCACATTTGTTTATTGTTTACAATTCCTGTAATTGGAAGGTAAAGTCCATGAGAATAGAGTTTGGTCTATTTCGTTCTCTGCCATATCCCAGCACCTATTAGTAGCTGGTGTTCAATAAACATCTTTGTTCTTAACGTTGAATTTAAATGATTCCTGAATGTATTTTCATTAAAAATACCTCTTTCTTTAGCAAAAGATTCTTCTGACTTTATTTAAACTTCTAATTACACAAGGACTTTGCAATGACTTAGTGGTTTCTCTTTGTCCTTTATATTACATTTTGATAGACGACTTGGGTGACAGCAGAGGAAGGAAGGATTGATTAACACCACCACAGGACTCTTACATTATTGGGCTGGAAGTATAAATCAGGAGGATATTTTTATTTCCAAATAATACTCAAGGATATTTTTAAAGAACAGATTATTCAACAGAATGGCCACTGAAACTTCTATTCTTCATGATTCAAATAATAAATTGATTGAATATGCTGAATATAGCTGGGCCATCTGGAGCTGAGAGCCCTCCACATAGAGATGTATACAATACACAAATGCCTCTAAAATGACTAAAAACAACAATATCAAGCTAAAACAAATCAAAATGAGATAACAATGTACATGTTAAGGACATTTTTAGGGAAAAGAACTGAGATTCTATCACAAAACACATAAGAGTTTCAAAAACATATTTTTAAAAGTTTCTCTTTTATGTCAAAGTTCTTCTTGTGAAGCCCATGAAAAATTACTATCTCCCTGTTACCCTGTGTTTTCTTTCTATTCTCAGTTTCTCTCTGGACTGACTGCTCTAACTTCTGTTGTTGTTGTTTAGTTGCTAAGTCAAGTCCATCATGTCTGACTCTTTGGGACCCCATGACCTGTAGCCCACCAGGCTCCTCTGTTCATGGAATTTCCCAAGCAAGAATACTGGCATGGGTTGTCATTTCCTTCTCCAGGGGATCTCCCTGACACAGGGATGGAACCCACATCTTCTGCACTGCAGCTGAATTCTTCACTGCTGAACCATAAGGGAAGTCTGCTCTAATTTCTTCTTAAATATTCCATTAGAAATTAAGGTTATGATTATTGACATTTTTAGCTTAAGTTCTTACTTCTCATACTGTTTTTTTTTTCAAGAAAGTTTCATGAAAATCTTTTGCAGTGCAATGCAAAATGCAATGCAACAAAGCTGTTGCATTGACCTTATTATTTTCTAGCTAACCCATGAGGTTGCCATTGCTAATAACAGTTTTGAAATACTTTTTATTGAAAAACTTTGATCAAGATCTACTAGAGCTACATTTTGTAAAGCCATTTTCATTACTTTATTGTCATGCCTTGTGTATCACAGCTAAATTCTGAAATTAGACACTTGGCATCAGAATGCAATCATTCTGCCAGAGACTGAAGTGTGAAGTGGTTTGTTGTTTCTGTTTCAGAGGTGGGAAGAGAAATGTTGCATGTTTTGAATACAAAATGCTTTCAATAAAGTTGCAAACTGAAAGCACATTTTTTTTTTAATAGAGAACAACAACAACGAAAAAGACTAAGGGCTAATATGTCAGCAGAAAAGGAATTCCCTGGAGATCCAGAGGTTAAGACTCTGTTTTCCAGTGCAGGAGGCATGGGTTCAATCCCTTGTCAGGAAATAAGATTCCATATGCAGTATAGCATAGCAAAAAAAAAAAAAGCTAATTTGGTGGCTAAAATAAAAGGGTCCCAGATTGGAGAAGATGCATAATAATTCTTCTTTCAATAAGTGGGAATACAGTGGTATCCCATCACTGAAAACAGATGACAGCATTTTATCTCCTAAATGCTTCAATATGGTGAAGTCAGCTCAGTATTTCCCAGAATGAATAAAAATATTTGAAACTATTACTGTTTACTAAAATGAAAAAAGTTTGTTAAAATATCATTAGCATATTAGAAACATGTGTGTTCACCTTTACAGCAAGAACAAAAGAACAAGTTCTCCAAGAACAAGAAAGAAACAAGTCTCCAGTGGCTATATTGTGTCTTATTTTAAGCCAACACAGCTTTCTTGGCATGAGAATTTTAACAAAAATAAATCAATAGAAAGATTCTAATCACATTGGACTCGCAGTCACAGGGCACATTTTCAAACTGGGCTAAAAATAATATTTGCAATACCTGCAGCACAATTCAGTTTGAAATTTTCCCACAAGTATAATTTTACCTCATCAAAATTTCAGCCAACAAAAAAGGATATATACATGTGTATGTGTGTGTATTATGAAGACTCCTCCTATTGTCTTTAATATTAACTATGTAGAAGAGAAAAATCTGCCACCCTAATCTATCTCTTTGGCATGCTGATTATTTTAAGCTGAAAACAATCAAGACTCAGAAGCTCAAGAAGATGCTTTGGCCTTCTCAGGAATGTCCTGGAAGAATATATTCCTTTAATAGAGCAAGCACCAGAGTTCCCTGCAAAGAATCTGGACTGTAAATGTGGTGAGGGAAACTCAGCAGGACCTAGAGATGAGTCCAGTTTGTGTCTCTGCAGGCTCTGCAAACATTTGTTTACCAACTATTTGTTTACCGTCATGTCAATTGCTTCTCTCCTCTTTGTTGTCCTAAGCCCCTATCGCCCTATACTTTGTATCATATTTAGCTGAAGATTATACTTAAGGTAAGGGAATTAGTCATTTTAATGAGTTACTTAGTCTTCCTGGTGGCTGGGCCTAGATTTGATCCTTAGGTGAGAAGATCCCCTTGAGAAGGAAATAGAAAGATCCTCTGGGGAAGGGAACAATGGACGATTCTCTTGCCTGGAGAATTCCATTGACCAAGAAGCCTAATGGCCACATGAGATTATATGAATCCATGAGGATGCAACGAGTTGGACACAATTAAGCAAGTAACATACACACGTTAGTTTCCCTGGGTCTCTCCCACGTATACATGTTTTAAAATCTTTGATTTTCTCCTAGCAACCTGTCTCAAGTCAATTTAGCTCTTAGACCAGCCGGAAGAATTTAGTAGAGTAGAGGAAAATTTCTTCCTTCCCAGCAGCTGCTTAAAATAATATTCAGTTACACTTTTGTATTTACTGATTTACTATAGTTATAACTTGTCAGTAAAGAAGTGTTAATTCTTCAAGATTTGGCTAGTTATATGACAGTGTTTGATGATATACCACCATGTCAAGGAACATCAATATTTAAAAAAAAAAGTTTGGTCAAAATTATGGCAAATATAAAAGGGAATAAAGTTTGCCCATCTACTAAAGTTTCAAGTATAAATTTATGTAAACTATATTGCCTTCATTAAGGTGATTTCTGTGACTCTAATCACCATTTGAATTCTTTGCTTTGCAGAGAAAGAACTCAGTAGTAGATAATAACTGCACATGCAGCCCAAGTAATTATCTTTTCCTTTAAAGTAAGAAATAATTATAATATTCTATTAACTGTGATCCCTACTGCTCTCATAGTAAAGAGAAATTGATCTTGTCCTTAGTTCACTTCAGTTGCTCAGTCATGTCTGACTCTCTGCGACCCCATGGACTGCAGCACGCCAGGCCTCCCTGTACATCAGTAACTCCAGAAGTTTACTCAAACTCAAGTCCATTGAGTTGGTGGTGCTATTCAACTATCTCATCCTCTGTTGTCCCCTTCTCTTCCTGCCTTTATTCTTACCCAGCATCAGGGTTTTTTCCAATGAGTCAGTTCTTTGCATCAGGTGGCCAAGTTATTGGAGTTTCAGCTTCAACATCAGTCCTTACAGTGAACATTCATTGGAAGAGTTCTTTAATCTCATGTTCACTAATCTCCTTTAAGATGAACTGGTTGGATGTCCTACATTCCAAGGGACTCTCAAAATTCTTCTCCAACACCACACTTCCAAAGCATCAATTCTTCGGCACTCAGCTTTCTTTATAGTCCAAATCTCATATCCATACATAAATACTATAAAAACCATACCCTTGACTAGATGGACTTTGTTGGCAAAATAATGTCTCTGCTTTGGAATATGCCATCTAGGTTGGTCATAACTTTCCTTCCAAGGAGGAAGAGTCTTTTAATTTCATTTAATTTAATGAAATTTAATTTATTTAACATTTCATTTTAACATAATTTAAATATCATTTAATTTCATGGCTGCAGTCACCATTTAGGTGGAGAAGATCCCCTTGAGAAGGAAATAGAAAGATCCTCTGGGGAAGGGAACAATGGACGATTCTCTTGCCTGGAGAATTCCATTGACCAAGAAGCCTAATGGCCACATGAGATTATATGAATCCATGAGGATGCAACGAGTTGGACACAATTAAGCAAGTAACATACACACGTTAGTTTCCCTGGGTCTCTCCCACGTATACATGTTTTAAAATCTTTGATTTTCTCCTAGCAACCTGTCTCAAGTCAATTTAGCTCTTAGACCAGCCGGAAGAATTTAGTAGAGTAGAGGAAAATTTCTTCCTTCCCAGCAGCTGCTTAAAATAATATTCAGTTACACTTTTGTATTTACTGATTTACTATAGTTATAACTTGTCAGTAAAGAAGTGTTAATTCTTCAAGATTTGGCTAGTTATATGACAGTGTTTGATGATATACCACCATGTCAAGGAACATCAATATTTAAAAAAAAAAGTTTGGTCAAAATTATGGCAAATATAAAAGGGAATAAAGTTTGCCCATCTACTAAAGTTTCAAGTATAAATTTATGTAAACTATATTGCCTTCATTAAGGTGATTTCTGTGACTCTAATCACCATTTGAATTCTTTGCTTTGCAGAGAAAGAACTCAGTAGTAGATAATAACTGCACATGCAGCCCAAGTAATTATCTTTTCCTTTAAAGTAAGAAATAATTATAATATTCTATTAACTGTGATCCCTACTGCTCTCATAGTAAAGAGAAATTGATCTTGTCCTTAGTTCACTTCAGTTGCTCAGTCATGTCTGACTCTCTGCGACCCCATGGACTGCAGCACGCCAGGCCTCCCTGTACATCAGTAACTCCAGAAGTTTACTCAAACTCAAGTCCATTGAGTTGGTGGTGCTATTCAACTATCTCATCCTCTGTTGTCCCCTTCTCTTCCTGCCTTTATTCTTACCCAGCATCAGGGTTTTTTCCAATGAGTCAGTTCTTTGCATCAGGTGGCCAAGTTATTGGAGTTTCAGCTTCAACATCAGTCCTTACAGTGAACATTCATTGGAAGAGTTCTTTAATCTCATGTTCACTAATCTCCTTTAAGATGAACTGGTTGGATGTCCTACATTCCAAGGGACTCTCAAAATTCTTCTCCAACACCACACTTCCAAAGCATCAATTCTTCGGCACTCAGCTTTCTTTATAGTCCAAATCTCATATCCATACATAAATACTATAAAAACCATACCCTTGACTAGATGGACTTTGTTGGCAAAATAATGTCTCTGCTTTGGAATATGCCATCTAGGTTGGTCATAACTTTCCTTCCAAGGAGGAAGAGTCTTTTAATTTCATTTAATTTAATGAAATTTAATTTATTTAACATTTCATTTTAACATAATTTAAATATCATTTAATTTCATGGCTGCAGTCACCATCTTCAGTGATTTTGGAGCCCCACAAAGTCTTTCACTATTTCCCCATCTATTTGCCATGAAGTGATGAGACCAGATGTCATGATCTTCGTTTTCTAAATGTTGAGCTTTAAGCCAACTTTTTCACTCTCCTCTTTCAATTTCATCAATAGGCTTTTTAGTTCCTCTTCACTTTCTGCCATAAGCATGGTGTCATCTGCATATCTAAGGTTATTGATATTTCTCCCAGCAATCTTGATTCCAGCTTGTGCTTCTTCCAGCTCAGCATTTCTCATGATGTACTCTGCATATAAGTTAAATAAGCAAGGTGACAATATAGAGCCTTGACATACTCCTTTTCCTATTTGGAACCAGTCTGTTGTTGCATGTCCAGTTCTACCTGTTACTTCCTGACCTGCATACAGATTTCTCAAGAGGCAGGTCAGGTGGTCTGGTATTCCCATCTCTTTAAGAATTTTCCACAGTTTATTGTGATCCACACAGTCAAAGGCTTTGGCATAGTCAATAAGGCAGAAATATATGTTTTTCTGGAACTCTCTTGCTTTTATGATGATCTAGCTGATGTTGACAACTTGATCTCTGGTTCCTCTGCCTTTTTTTTAAACCAGCTTGAGCATCTGAAAGTTCACGGTTCACATATTGTTGAAGCCTGACTTGGAGAATTTTGAGCATTACTTTACTAGCATGTGAGATGAGTGCAATAGGGTGGTAGTTTGAGCATCCTTTGACATTGCCTTTCTTTGGGGTTACAATGAAAACTGACCTTTTTCAGTCCTGTGGCCACTGCTGAGTTTTCCAAGTTTGCTGGCATATTAAGTATAGCACTTTCACAGTTTCTTCTTTCCCTTACTTTCCTAATTAGCAGCTGTTTGTGCCCTTTTTCACTCAGGACAGTTCTAGGAGGTTGAATAAAACTCATTTCCTACAAACAAGAAATGGGAACATGAAAATATTTGTACCTGGGAGAGCCCCACAAGGTCCTGTTTAGTTTCAAAAGTATAAATGCATTTTCAATATTCCAGATTCTAAATTCTTGTTCATTATTCTTCCACTTTATTGCTTGTGAGGTTGATATAAGCATTAGCTAAAAGAATCGGTCTTATTTTTCAAATTCAAAACCCAAATCCTTAAAGGCCATTGAAGGAATCCTTAAAAAACTATTTGGTATTTTCAAAAGTGTGGGTTTCACTGGTGTCTCAGACAGTAAAGAACCCACCTGCAATTCAAGAGACCTCAGTTTAATCCCTGGGTCAGGAAGGTCTCCTGGAGAAGGAAATGGCAACCCACTCCAGTATTCTTGCCTGGAAAATTCCATGGACAGAGCAACCTGATGGGCTATAGCCCGTGGGTTCTCAGAGTCAGATACAACTGAGTGACCAACACTTTCCCATTCAAAATTGTAACTAAAATGGCACTGATCTCAAGTGGCCTCAGCCTATAAAGTCTTGAACAGAGCTTGGGTTCCCACGCAGAGAGTGAGATCAGGTTGTGGCAGTGAAAGCACCAGATCCTACCCACTAGACTAGGGGTCAGTGATAAGGGACCTGGCCTTTGGCTTTGTAGAAAAGAGTTTCCACAAAGATGGAAAGTAATGAAGCAAGTCAAGTATTTATTAAGAGAAAAATAATACAAAAAGTGTAGTTAGATACATGGGCAGAGACAGAGGGAGAGTCCCTGAGTTATACCCTCTGGCAGTTTGAATTACTTTTATGGACATTTCTTCTGGGTTTCCTTTAGCTAATCATTTTGATTTGCCTGCTTCAGAGTCCATATGTGGTATCTCAGGATCCTCCCATGTGTGGGCATGCCTCTCTTAGCCAAGATGGATTTTACCAAAAAAGCATCTGAGTAGAGCATCCCTTGACATTGATCCTCCTTTGGCATACAAGATTTTCTGTACATGTGTGGTCAAGGAGGTCTTCTGACCTTTGAGAATGAAAAATATGTGGTCCAGGTAGAACCAGCCATTCTCATCTTGGAGTTTGGTTCATAGGGAAAGAATCTCCAGTCACTTTACCCTTTGAGAGGCCCATCTGCCCCATGCCTCAGTGCAATCACCAAAGTGAAAGTGAAAATGTTAATCTCTCAGTCCTGTCTGACTCTTTGCAACAGCATAGGTTGTAGACTGCCAGGCTCCTCTGCCCATGGAATTCTCCAGGCAGGAATACTGGAGTGGCTTGCCATTCCTTTCTCCAGAGGATTTTCCCCACCCAGAGATTGAACTCAGTCTCCTACATTGAGGCTAATTTTTTACCATCTGAACCATGAAGCTATAATCCCCAAAATGTCAGCTAAATGGCTACAAACACACATTGTGATCATCTAGTAGCATTTGTTGAAAGATGATGCTGTGAAAGTGCTGCACTCAATATGCCAGCAAATTTGGAAAACTCAGCAGTGGCCATAGGACTGGAAAAGGTATTTTCATTCCAATCCCAAAGAAAGGCAATGCCAAAGAATGCTCAAACTTCCACACAATTGCACTCATCTCACACACTAGTAAAGTAATGCTCAAAATTCTCCAAGCCAGGCTTTACTAATATGTGAAGAGTAAACTTCCAGATGTTCAAGCTGGTTTTAGAAGAGGCAGAGATCAAATTGCCAACATCTGCTGGATCATCAAAAAAGCAAAATAGTTCCAGAAAAACATCTATTTCTGCCTTATGGACTATGCCAAAGCCTTTGACTGTGTGAATCACAATAAACTGTGGAAAATTCTGAAAGACATGGGAATACCAGACCACCAAACCTGCCTCTTAGAAACCTATATGCAGGTCAGGAAGCAACAGTTTAGAACTGGACATGGAAAAACAGACTGGTTCCAAATTGGAAAAGGAGTACGTCAAGGCTGTATATTGTCATCCTGCTTATTTAACTTATATGCAGAGTACATCGTGAGAAACTCTGGGCTGGAAGAAGCACAAGCTGGAATCAAGATTGCCAGGAAAAATATCAAACCTCAGATATACAGATGACACCACCCTTATGGCAGAAAGTGAGAGGAGCTAAAAAGCCTCTTGATGAAAGTGAAAGTGGAGTGTGAAAAAGTTGGCTTAAAGCTTAACATTAAGAAACAGAAGATCATGGCATCTGGTCCCATCATGGGGAAACAGTGCAATGTCAGACTTTATTTTGGGGGGCTCCAAAATCACTGCAGATGGTGACTGCAGCCATGAAATTAAAAGAGCTTACTCTTTGGAAGAAAAGTTATGATCAACTTAGATACCATATTGAAAAGCAGAGACATTACTTTGCTAACAAAGATCCATCTAGTCGATGCTGTGGTTTTTCCTGTGGTCATGTATGGATGTGAGAGTTGGACTGTGAAGAAAGCTGAGCGCTGAAGAATTGATGCTTTTGAGTTGTGGTACTGGAGAAGACTCTTGAGAGTCCCTTGGACTGCAAGGAGAGCCAACCAGTCCATTCTGAAGGAGATCAACTCTGGGATTTCTTTGGAAGGAATGACGCTAAAGCTGACACTCCAGTAGTTTGGCCACCTCATGAGAAGAGTTGACTCATTGGAAAAGACTCTGATGCTGGGAGGGATTGGGGCTGGAGGAGAAGGGCATGACAGAGGATAAGATGGCTGGATGGCATCACTGACTTGATGAACGTGAGTCTGAGTAAACTTCAGGATTTGGTAATAGACAGGGAGGACTGGCGTGCTGTGATTCATGGGGTCGCAAAATTTGGACAGGACTGAGCGACTGAACTGAACTGAACTGAGTAGCTTTTGTGAAGTGGAAGTGTTAGAGTATGGAGTGAGAGAGAATGGTCCTGTTTCAGATCTCCAGTGACTTCCTGGGAGGGCCGCCAGCCAGGTGAGGGTCCTTGGCTTTGCGCAAGTAGGAATTAAAAATAAACTCTTGGTAAAGTGAGTTGATTTAGAGAGAGTCACACTCCACAGACAGAATGTGTCCTTCTCAGAAGGTGAGAGGGCCTTGAGGGTGTGGGAGTGGTTAGGTTTTATGAGCTTGGTAATTTCATAGGCTAATAAGTAGGAAGATTACCCAACTGTTTAGACAAAGGGGTGGGGTTTCCAGGAATCCAGTTACTGCCCTTTTTTTCTTCATTTTATGTTCAGCCCCAGAACTGTCTTGGCACCTGTGGGTTAATCACTTAGCTTGCTAATATATTACAATGAGTGCATAATGAGACTCAAGATCAACAGAAATTCAAATCTTCTGCCATCTTGGGCCTAGTTGGCTCTACTCAGTATTTTTCCTATCCTCAATGGCTATATCATTCTTTTAATGATTGTACCCTGTCCCCTTCCCTCTTGTCTCAGAAGTTCTGATTACCACCTCTGTCTGTATGTATCCACATGTACATAGCTATCCATAGGTAAATCATATGCTTTGGTAAATAAGAATTTAAGTGTGGGTTGCATGAAGACAAAAGTCTGGCAATTCTCAGCCTCAGTGATGGAAAATACATCATTTTCTTTTTTGTTTTCCAAAGGCATTTATATGGTAATCCCATGTGGAAAAAGTAAAAAAGTTAAAGCATAACATATACATTTGTCATTTCTTTCTCTGTCTCTCTCTATTTCTCACTTAGGGTGATAGCAACCTAAATATCTACATTATCTAATCATATGTAAAACTATATGGTAGAAAAAAATAATTTTCCCTCCGCCTTTCTAGATATTTTGGCTGATATTCTCCCTAAATAATAGGCATATTAATAGGAGAAAAACCAACAGATATTTAATAATCTTGCTACCTCCTGTACACACAGGGGAGACACAGAAAAACTTAGTACCTTCCTGAAACTGCCTAAGCTTTTACTTTAAATAAGGGGTTTCCTTTTGGCTCAGTGGTGAAGAATCCACCTGCCAATGCAGGAGATATGGGCTTGATCTCTGGGTGAGGAAGATTGCCTGGAGAAGGAAATGACAATCTACTCCAGTAGTCTTACGTGGGATATCCCACAGACAGAAGAGGCTGGCAGGCTACAGCACATGGGGTTGCTAAAAGTGGGACATGACTTAGAGGCTTAACCAGCACCACAAGCTCAATACCAAGAAAGATCTTAGAGTGGGCAGAGTGGAGGCAGTTTTAGGAGGTTATTGGTCAAAGCACAATAAAGGAGGCTATGGTTTTTATGCAGATTAAATCAGTTGCTTTCTTCATTGATAAGATTCTTTAGTGTTTAGTCATCCTTTTGTTCCTGGTTCGGGGAGGAGAGAGGTCGAGAAGGGAACCTTATAAAGGAAAATTTTCCTCATGACTGAATATCTTTTACAAAAGGTTAACTTCTATTCAATTTTGAGAGCTTCTTCTGAATCTGTTCTTTCTTAAAATAATCAACCTAAAATAAGCCTTGTGCCAAAGAAGCATATTTTGATGTGGCAAACTATGCTCCCCTTTTGAAACATACTAAAATGTTTCTTTATCTTCTAATACAATTGTCTAATTTCAAATGACTATCAACTTTGTATTTCTGAGTGTCTATAAAAACAAATTAACCAAAAGTCTTTCTTTTTTTAATTCAAAAAAAAGTTTATCATTCAAAAACCTCTTTGAAGATGGAAAAGAGCAAAAAAAAAAAAAAAGTGAATAATTACACTTTTAAGAACACAATCTGGTTTTGCAAAAATAGAACCAAAAAAGGCTAAGGTAAATGCCTCCTAAATTATCATAGTAACAAATAAGAAAAGAAACTCAAAACTTTATCCACCCTAGCCTTTAAAAGCAGTATACAGACTCAAGTGGGCCCACCTTGAGAGAATCTGGATGAAAGTTACCTGGCAAGCAGGAATTGCCAAGACTGGGAGCCTGTTAGCAATGGGAACACATGTCCCACTTCAGTGCTTTTGGGCATAGAGTGTCTACATTTAAGTCTATTGTTTTAAAAGTAAAGCCACTATCAATTACGGTACTTTTCATACTTAAACCTTTGTTGTTCTTACTAGTGTGCCTACTGGAGTTGCAAATTGAAAAAAATACTTATTTTAAATATAGTGATTATGTCTCTCCCAGAAAATTTATCAATAGGAACTCTTTAGAGTCAAAGGCTTCCCTGGTGACTCAGATGGTAAAGAATTTACCTGCAATGCAGGAGACATGGGTTCAATCCCTGGGTGGCAAAGAGAAGGAAATGGCACCCCATTCCAGTATTCTTGCCTGGACAGAGGAGCCTGGTATGCTATTGTCCACGGGGTCGCAAAGAGTCAGACATAACTGAGCAGCTAACACACTATAGTTAAAGAATATTCATTTCTAAGCTACACCCTTACAGTCTTTCTTCAGTGTTTTTTTAGTACTAGTGTCAGTTACTGTTCTTTTTCTAATCATAAAAAAGTGATTGTTGTATACCTGTGTCATTATTCATTTCAACTATATATGTTGGAAATGGATTTCATGGAAGTTCCATACAGGTCATTATGGCTAAGCCATGAGGATAGCAAACCTGCTGGCTGTACATTGTATATTCATATAAAATGGGTACATATAACATACAAAGTATAAATATGTATATAAAGTGTTAGGTAATATATAATATATTATATATATATAATATATAATATAATATATGTGCATGTTCGGTCATTCAGTTGTGTCTGACACAACTGAAGTGAGTTGTCATCTCCTACTTCAGAGTATTTTACCATCTCAGGGATCAAATATGTGTTTCAAGCATTGGTAGGCAGATTCTTCACTACTGCACCACCTGGGAAATCCATATATTAACTAACCATATATACATGTGTGTGTGTGTGTGTGTGTGTGTGTGTGCGTGTGTGTGCGTGTGTTACTTACAGAGTTAACTATATGTAGATATATGAATTGTATCTAAAAATAGCCAAGCCTGGGGTTTCAATTGAGACCAAATTGAGTCTTAGGGTCTGAGAGTGAGAAAAGAATGTTGTCTATTTCAGGGTAAGCCAGGAGATTCTATTTTGCCCCCAAGGTTATAAATACTTATCTGGAAACAAAGAATAGAGAGAAGAAAGATGGCAAGCTGAGAGTTCAGGCAGAAAAACAGAGGTTGTTTTTACTGTTCAGATGCTAGTTCATGTTCAACTGTTGGTGACCTCATGAACTGTAGCATGCCAGGATCCTCTGCCCTCCACTATCACCCGGAGGAGTTTGATCAAATCCATGTCTCTCTAAACATTTCATCCTCTGTTGCCCCCTTGTCTTATGCCATCAATTTTTCCCAACATCAGGGTCTTTTCTAATGAGTCAGCTCTTTATATCAGTTGGCCAAATTCATCTTCAGTATCAGTCCTTCCAATGAATATTCAGGGTTGATTTTCTTTAGGATTGATGGTTTGATCTCCTTGCTATCCAAGGGGCTCTCAAGAGTCTTCTCTAGGACCACAAATTGAAAGCACCAATTATTTGGCACTCATCTCTCTTTATGATCCAATTCTCATATCCATACATGACTACTGGAACCATAAATTTGACAATGTGGACCTTTGTTGCCAAAGTGATATCTCTGATTTTTAATAATCTGTCTAGGTTTGACATATTTTTTCTTCTAAGGAGCAGGCATCTTTTAATTTCATGGCTGCAGTCACTGTCTGCAATGATTTTGGAGCCCAAGAAAATAAAACCTGTCCCTGTTTTCTCTTATCCCCCTTCTATTTGTCACGGATAGACAGAGTTCCTGAATAACTATGGACAGAAGCTCATAACACTGTACAGGAAATCATCCTAAAAAAATGCAAAAAGAGAAAATGGTTGTCTGAGGAGGCCATACAAATAGTTGAGAAATGAAGAGAAGCCAAAAGCAAAGATAATGGGAAGTACATACCCAACTGAATGCAGAATTCCAAAGAATAGCAAGGAGAAATAAGAACTCCTTGTGGTAAGTGAGAAATGCAAAGAAACAGAAGAAACAATAGAATAAGAAAGACTAGAGCTCTCTAAAAGAGAATTGAAGATACCAAGGGAACATTTCTTGCAAAGGTGGACCCAATAAAAGAAAATGCAACGACCTAACACAGGCAGAAGGCATTAAGAAAAGGAGGCAAAAATACACAGAAGTAAAGTACAAAAAAGGTCTTTATGACTGGGATGGCTACAATGGTGTGGTGACTCACCTAGAGCTAGACATTCTGGAGTGTGAAGTCACGTGGGCTTTGGGAGGCATTATTAGGAAAAAAGCTAATAGAGGTGATGGGATTCCAGCTGAGCTATTTCAAATCCTGAAAGATGATGTCATTATACTGTTGCACTCAATACGCCAGCAAATTTAGAAAACTCAGCAGTGGTCTCAGGACTGGAAAAGTTCAGATTTCATTTCAATCTCAAAGAAGGGCAATGCCAAAGAATGTTCATACTACTGTATAATCACACTCATTTTACATACTAGCAAGATAATGCTCAAAATACTTCAAGCTAGGCTTCAACAGTACATGGACAAAGAACTTTTAGATGTACAATTTGAATTTAGAAACAATGGAGGAACCAGAGATCAAATTGCCAACATCCACTGGATCATGGAAAAAGCAAGAGAATTCCAGAAAAACATCTACTTCTGCATCATTGACTACATTTATGCCTTTGACTGTGTGGAATACAACTGTGGAAAACTGGAAAATTTTGAAAGCGATAGGAATACCAGACCACATAACCTGCCTGCTGAGAAACCTGTATGCAGGTCCAGAAGCAATAATTAGAACTGAACACGTAACTATGGACTGGTTCAAAATTGGGGAAAGGGTACATCAAAGCTGTATATTGTTACTCTGCCTGTTTAACTTATATGCAAAATACATCATGCAAAATGATGAGCTGGATGAATCACAAGCTGAAATCAAGATTCCCAGGAGAAATATCAATAACCTGAGATATGCAGATAATACCACCCTAATGGCATAAAGCAAAGAGGAACTCAAGAGCATCTTGATGAAAGTGGAGAGTGAAAAAGCTGGCTTAACACTCAGATTCAAAAAAGTAAGATCGTGGCATATGGTCCCATCACTTCATGGCAAATAGATGGGGGAAAAATGGAAACAGTAGCAGATATTATATTCTTGGACTCCAAGATCACTGGATGGTGACCATATACATGAAATTAAAAGATGCTTGACCTTTGGAAGAAAAGCTATGACAAATTTAAATAGCACGTTGTATGGTAGTTTGACGGAAAAGGCAATGGCACGCTACTCCAGTACTCTTGCCTGGCAAATGCTATGGACTGAGGAGCTTGGTAGGCTGCAATCCATGGGATTGCTAAGAGTCGGACACTACTGAGTGACTTCACTTTCACTTTTCACTTTCATGCATTGGAGAAGGAAACGGTAACCCACTCCAGTGTTCTTGCCTGGAGAATCCCAGGGACGGGGGAGCCTGGCAGGCTGCCATCTATGGGGTCACACAGAGTTGGACATGACTGATGTGACTTAGCAGCAGCAGCAGCAGCATGACAGATTGAACATTCTTTGCCATTGCCTTTCTTTGGCATTGGAATGAAAACTTATCTTTTCCAGTCTTGTGGCCACTGCTAAGTTTTTCAGATTTGCCCACTTATTGAGTTCAGAACTTTTACAGCAACATCTTTTAAGATTTTAAATTGTTCAGCAGGAATTCCATCACGACCACAGGATTTGTTCATAGTAATGCTTCCTAAGACCCACTTAACACTCCAGGATGTCTGGTTCTAGGGGAGCAACCACATCATTGTGGTTATCCCAGTCAATAAGACCTTCTTTGTACGATTTGGTATATCTCTTCTTAATCTCTTCTGCCTCTGTTAGTTCCTTACACTTTCTGCCCTTTACTGGGCCCATCCTTGCATGAAATGTTCCCTTGATATCCCCAATTTTCTTGAAGGGATCTCTAGTCTTTTCCAATCGGTTTTCCTGCATTTCTTTGCATTGTTCATTTAAGAAACCATTCATCTCTCTCCTTGCTATTCTTATCTCTCCTTGGTACTCTGCATTCAGTTGGATATATCTTTCCCTTTCCTCCTTGCCTTTTGTTTCTCTTCATTTCTCAGCTATTTTTAAAGGCTCCTCAGAGAACCACTTTGCCTTCTTGTATCTTTTTTTATTTGGGATGATTTTGGTCATCGCCTCCTTACAATGTTATGAACCTCCATCCATAGTGCTTCAGCCATTCTGTCTGTCCAATCTAATCCCTTGAATCTATTTGTCACTTACACAGTATAATCATAAGGGATTTGATTTAGGTCATACCTGAATGGTCTAGCAGTTTTCAATTAAAATGGCCTACTTCTTTCAATTTAAGTCTGAATTTTGCAATAAGGAGTCCATAATCTGAACCACAGTCAGCTCCTGATCTTGTTTTTGCTGACTGTATAGAGCTTTTCCATCTTTGGCTGAAAAGAATATAATCAATCTGATTTTGGTATTAACCTCATGATGATGCCCCTGTGTAGAGACATCTGTTGTACTGCTGGAAGAGGGTATTTGCTATGACCAGTGTATTCTCTTAGCAAAACTCTGTAAGCCTTTACATTACTTTATTTTGTATTCCAAGACCAAACTTGCCTATTACTCCAGGTATCTTTGTCTTCCTACTTTTGCATTTCAGACTCCTATGATGAAAAGGACATCTTTTTTTTTTTTTTTTATGTCTAAAAACTGTGGTGTGTCTTCATAGAACCATTCAACTTCATCTCCTTCAGCCTCAGTCATTGGGCATCAACTTGGATTACTGTGATGTTAAATGGCTTGCCCTGAAAATAAAGTGAGATCATTTCCTCATTCTAGAGTTTGCACCTAAGTACTGTATGTTGGACTCTTTTGATGACTGTAAGGGCTACTCCATTTCTTCTAAGGGATTCTTGCCCACAGTAGTAAATATAATGGTCGTTTGAATTAAATTTTCCCATTCCCATCCCTTTTAGTTCACTGACTTCTAAAATGTTGATGTTCACTGGTGTCATCTCCTGCTTGCCCTCACCCAATTTACCTCTTTTCATGGACCTAACATTACAGGTTCCTATGCAATTTTGTTCTTTACAGCATCAGACTTTACTTTCATCCTCAGCCGAGTGTTATTTACATTTTTTGTCCAAGTGCTTCATTCTTTCTGGAGCTATTCATAGTTGTCCTCTGCACTTCACCAAAAGCATACTGGACACCTTCTGGCCTGAAGTAGCTTTATTCAACTTGATTCTTTTTCTAAGGTATATTTAATTATGCCTAACATTTATTTTTCTAAGTTGTCTTTCTCTCAGTTCTTTTGCTTGCTACAGTAGACATGAAAATTCTGTATTTAAGTATAGCAACTGTATATTTTTCCAAAAAATATCTCAGTTGAAAGTGTTATCACTCCTCTGCCTCCTATTTAATTTTCTTGTGTTCTCCTTTCAAAATGCAGTTGCAAGGGTTGCTTTTATAAATCCTTTTGGCCAATGATATGTGAGTCTGATTTCTTTTTCAAGAGGATATTTGAAAGCATTTCAAGCAAATTGTCAGTTTGAAGAGCACTGTAATCAGCTATTTCAAAAACAGAGATGACTAAAAGGATAGACATGTTTCAGAACATTGCTTAAAAACCCACAATTTGACAGGGGCTGTTACAAAGAATGCTTGTCTGTACTGAATGGACACATGATACAGCAAAATAGGCATGAGGTGTGTTCAAAGATATTTTCTAAGGCACTGAATTCCCAGAAAGGTCAGTTTAGGTAGAAATTTGCCTGAAAATATTACTTTGTAACAGTCTGGTTGAGACAGTTTGAAGCACATGCAGGATATTATCTTTTTCTTTTATCTAGAACAGAAGACCAAACAACTTACTATGCAAAAATGCTTTTTGTAAGGAGGCTTAATTAATTTTGTCTCTTATTTTTCTAGTCACAGATGATTTATAATTCTTTCTTTCAGCTAAAGACGTTTTCACAAACCCAGCCCCATTTTTACTGCCTTCCCAAAGGCTTCTCCTTCTGCTCATTCTACCTTTAGTTTCACTAGTTTCTGAATAGCCACAAATTGGCTTCTGCAGATGAAAGTGAGTGGGATTAAGAGGGTTTGGAGAGGAAGCCTCAACCTCCATTAGACCCAGGTGCTTATAGAAAGCTCAATCCTGTTCTCGCGTGAGTCTGACGCAGCTTCTAACTTGCGGGAATTCCTGCTTCTTCGGCACTCGGATCAGCACGTCTTCATCCAATTCCTGGTAGGCACTGAATTTCTTGTTGTCAGCTCCAGTGTGGGGACTGGGGTGACACCATTATCTTTGCTAAAGTCATCGGTTGAGTTTGCTGAGAAACTTCTTTAGAAGCTAGGGAAGAGGGTATGGACATGAGAATCATGAATCATGGCACATGGAAGGTTTAAGGAGGAACAGAACACAGATTCAATATCTTCCGTTATTGCCACAGGTACATTTCTCATGCCCAGCTCAGTTATGAACTTTGTCTCACACACACACACTACAGATAATACCTGGAGAAAATCTCTGCACAGTTTCGGTATTTACGGTTTCAAAATTTCAAAAATGACAGAAGAAAAACCAATGATTTACTGAAGTAGAAATTAGTACTATGTATTGTACACAAACCAAAAATACAGTTTATAAACAGGTTGTGCTCAAACCAATAAAGTTCAAGTAGAGATTCCGAGGTGGCTCACATGTAAAGAATCTACCTTCATTGCTGGAGATCTGGGTTCGATCCCTGAGTTTGCAAGATATCCTGGTGAAGGAAATGGCAAACCCATTCCAGTATTCTTGCCTGGAGATCCCATAAGAGAGGAGTCTGGCGGGCTACTGTCCATGAGGTCACAAAAAGGTGGACACGACTGTGCAACTAACACTTCACTTCATATTGTTTTAGAGCAGTGTATACCATGGGAAGGTCATGTTCCTCAGTAGTTGTTTATAATAATAGAATTTTGTCAGATGATAGAGAACTGGTTGATGGTTAGTTCATATCAGTTTTGGCAATAGTTTAGATTTTGCTTGATTTCCAGAGGCATGAACAAGAAATTGGTTCAAATTAGGTTGCCATTTCCTTCTCCAGAGGATCTTCCCAAGCCAGACATCGAACCTGGCTCTCCCGCACTGCAGGCAGATGCCTTACCATCTGAGCCACCATTATGTGGTCAAAGTAAACTGAATTTAGCTTTGCTTGTATGACTAAACTGGTTTTGGCTTGCTTAGGGAATTTTCATATTTGGTCTCCATTTGTTGTTGTTGTTTTTTTTTTTTAACAGCTTTTTTTTTTTTTTTTTTGCATTTAAGATGTTGATATAAAATGTTAGCAACACAAAATGGAAGTTCACCTGTTTTGATCATCAGCTCTTCTCCCGTCATACTGGCTCATAGTTTGTCCACCAGGGACTCTGATTTGTGTCTTAGAGCTGGTCCTGCAGCTGAGTCTGTACCCTAGGGCCCAGACAAACTGTGGAAACTTCTCAATCTTGTTTCTGATGGTTAAAATTCCTCACTCAGTCAGTATGACCTGTATTTCCATGGTTTCAGTTTTGATGTTCCTGCTCTGATGCTGTGTGGACTCTAATTGCAATGTTAGCAGGAAGAAAGAAATAGCAGATGAAAATAGCTGAATCTCTTACACCTTCATTAAGTTGCCCTGTTGCAGACCCCCAGATGTATTGGTAAACTAATTCCTTTTGTAAATTTGTAATCCACTGGTGCTCTGGAAAGTTTGTAAACTAGCACAAAGTTTACTAAATTGGAATAGCTTTCACATTCCACAAAATGAGTGTCTGATGATTCCTTCCTGAATCATCTTGTCAACAATTCTAGTGTTTGCAGCAGTTTGCAATTTTAGTCTTTAATGGCACCTCTCCTTTGACAGGCAAAAACCTCTCAATTTATATAAAAGCCATAATCATATTATAATATATATTTACTCCCCTCAATTAGAATTATAATTAGGTAGGTAATTATTTCTATATATATGAAAGTATAATACAAAATTCATACTAATTAGTAAATGACATTTCCAAGCAAGTATTAGTGAGGGTGTGTCATGAAGCACATTAAGATATTAAGTACCTTTGAAAGCTGGAGAGCAAATAGAGCTGGGGAAAGAGGATCAGAAAATGGAGGCCAAATATACAGCAATTAAAACTAATTTTAGATGCTATGAGATAATTTCTGACATAAACACCTAAGCAAAACTCATCACATAACACATGAGAAAATTTTTTGTTTTTCTTTTTTTCTTTTACCAAAGTCAGTATATATGATAACAAAATAATCAGAGGGAAAATCTTTTTTAAGCTTAAGGTGTACTGCTGTAAGAAATAGAAATTAAAATAGATATAGCCAGGTGGTTCTAATTAAATTTAGAATTTAATGGCAGAGTTTATGGTAACTGGAACTGAATATGTTTCTTACTTGAAATACTATCCAGGGAAACCTGTCTCTTATACACATCTAGATGTGTATAAGAGACAGATTCAACTTCATCTCCTTCAGCCTCAGTCATTGGGCATCAACTTGGATTACTGTGATGTTAAATGGCTTGCCCTGAAAATAAAGTGAGATCATTTCCTCATTCTAGAGTTTGCACCTAAGTACTGTATGTTGGACTCTTTTGATGACTGTAAGGGCTACTCCATTTCTTCTAAGGGATTCTTGCCCACAGTAGTA
>SJYC01111765.1:0-19587 GCA_006408675.1 Madoqua kirkii
CTCATCACTGAGTGGTACCTTTTTTAAAGTTCTACTAATTGGAATAATAAAATTTTAAAAAGTAAAAATCCAAAAATAAGGAATAAAATGATTTATTTTGGTAGAAGATATGATTTATCATGCATATCCAACAAAACCTTTTTGGAAGTATAGAAAAATTAAGTGAATAAACTTTGTTAAAAATCACAATTTTTACCTCCTCTGACTTTCCCTAGCGATGAAAATGGGAAATATTCCCTTTAGTGGAGAAATAAAATAGAATTACAGTTAACAAGTTAGCACCTACATAAAGAAATTGTGTAATGTAATGGAAAGATAAAACTAGGTCAGAAGAAGTGAAAAGTAACTGTACAGTATCAGGAAATACGAAGCTTACTATCTTAAATGCCTGTTTCTCTAAAATTAATATATAAACTGAATGTATTTTGAATAAAATTACAACAGTAGTTTGTGTCTTCAGATAAAAAAATTTTAAGTGTATGTAAGAAAGATATGTGAAAAATCGTGAAGCCTGTGTGGTATAAATGGCAATTTACAGAGTAACTCAAGATTATTCTTTTATTAGTCATTGGAGCATAATACAAATCCTTCTTAAGCAGTTCTAATTAAAGAACATACAAGTAAGGCAGTGGAACAAAATAAAACATCCCCAAATTGATTACAGTATACATAATTACATAATTGTATGTAAGTTGAAAGTCATTTTTTTTAATGGCAATTTACAGAGTAACTCAAGATTATTCTTTTATTAGTCATTGGAGCATAATACAAATCCTTCTTAAGCAGTTCTAATTAAAGAACATACAAGTAAGGCAGTGGAACAAAATAAAACATCCCCAAATTGATTACAGTATACATAATTACATAATTGTATGTAAGTTGAAAGTCATTTTTTTCCAACCATTTGTGTGTGTGTGTGTGTGTGTGTGTGTGTGCGCACGCATGTGCGCAATTAAACAGTGGCACCCCACTCCAGTACTCTTGCCTGGAAAATCCCATGGACGGAGGAGCCTGGTAGGCTGCAGTCCATGGGGTCACTAAAAGTCAGATGTGACTGACCTACTTCACTTTCACTTTTTACTTTCATGCATTGGAAAAGGAAATGGTAATCCACTCCAGTGTTCTTGCCTGGAGAATCCCAGGGACTGGGGAGCCTGGTGGGCTGCCATCTATGGGGTTACGCAGAGTTGGACATAACTGAAGCGACTTAGCAGCAGCAGCAGCAGCAGCAATTGAACAGCAAAACTGACTATTGATCTAGAAGAAGTTTGAAGATTTACATTCAAAACTTAAAACAAAATGTGGCAAGAAAATCTAGGAGAAATAGTTCATGTGTAATCAAACAGTAGATAAAACTCCACAAATTAAGACTGAGGAATCCTTCAGGAATGTAGATATGTCTTTGAGTTTTTAAAATGCTTGTAAGACCAACTATACTATTGAAAATACACACTTAGTTGGGAATCTGTGTGTCAAATGTAAGAATGACAAAGAATCACCATTTATACTATGCAGCTTTCATTTTCTTAAAGCAAACTTTGTAAGCAATGTGCAGTTGACTTTTAATTTTATCTATTTTGATAAAGTTTGTCTTTAGTAAATGGATATGTGCCATTCACCTGTAAGATAAATCATTGCTATTTGGATTTATGTGTTTGATTATACCCTTTGGTGGACATGAGTCTGAGTGAACTCCTGGAGTTGGTGATGAACAGGGAGGCCTGGCGTGCTGCGATTCATGGGGTCGCAAAGAGTCGGACACAACTGAGCAACTGAACTGAACTTACTCCATTTGTTTTATTATTTTATGTAACATTTTCTTTGATTTTTGCCTTCTTCAGAAGTATATTGCCTCTTTTAGCATTTTAGTTATAGATTCTTTTTAGTAAAATGAAACTTTTTTTCCTAGCACTGTTAGTTAACAGAGATAACAGAGATATCAGATGTCTAATTGACTTCTTTGGGTTAATGTGAATACCATTTTCAAGACTATGCTGATATCTTAAAACAATATATTTCTATATAACATGTCTATGCCTTTTAATTCTATGTTAAACTTATATATATTATTTTAATTTTCATAAAATTAAAATTTATATTCATTTTCACATGCATTTATTTTTTCTTTCCTATTCATTTATTTATTTATCTATTATCTATGTATGGGAAGGATTCACTGTACAGGAGAAACTAGCAAAAAGTGGTAAACAGTTTATGCCCCAAGAAATAAAAGAAAAATTAAGAACTGAGTTGATTATTTAATGACAGACTGGAAATGATAGAAAGATAGAGAACTGGAAAATAGTTCAATAGGAAATGTGCAGGTTGAAAAAGAGTAAAAATAGAAAACATATTGAAAAGAGTGATTTGAAAAGGAGATCTAATATAAGTTATTGGTAGTCAAGAAGCAGAGAGAGAGAATGGGAAAAAAAAAGTAAATAAGAGGAAAAACCCTAAAATAAAGTCCCCACATGGTTAAAATATATTAAAGAAGGTAAGTACTCAGATTCATGGGGTCGCAAAGAGTCGGACATGACTGAGCGACTGAACTGAACTGAACTGAAGTACTCAGAAAAACACACCCAGGCCTATCATATATATTTCTTCAAAGGGATAAAAGGCTATGAAAAAATGCTGGAACAACAGATCAAAAATGCCTTTAAATTGCTGGAAGAAAATAACTGCCAATGTATGTTTTCATTCCCAGCTACATTGTTTTTATTTTTTTTAATTTTCTTTGTTTTTTGAATGTTCAATTTCTTTTTTAAAAAATTATTATTATTTTTTTAAATTTACAATATTGTATTGGTTTTGCTACACATCAACATGAATCTGCCACGGGTGTACAAGTGTTCCCAATCCGATCTCCCCTCCCACCTCCCCTGCCACACCATCCCTTCGGGTCATCCCAGTGCACCAGCCCCAAGCATTCTGCACCCTGCATCGAACCTAGACTGGCGATTCGTTCCTTGTATGATATTATACATGTGTCAGTGCCATTCTCCCAAATCATCCACCCTGTCCCTCTCCCACAAAGTCCAAAAGACTGTTCTATACATCTGTGTCCCTTTTGCTGTCTCACATACAGGGTTATTGTTACCATCTTTCTAAATTCCATATATATGCATTAGTATATTGTATTGGTGTTTTTCTTTCTGGCTTACTTCACTCTGTTTCATCCACCTCATTAGAACTTATTCAAATGTATTCTTTTTAATGGCTGAGTAGTACTTCATTGTGTATATGTACCACAGCTTTCTTATCCATTCATCTGCTGATGACATCTAGGTTGCTCCCATGTCCTGGCTATTATAAACAGTGCTACAGTGAACATTGGGGACATTGTTTCTAATTGTGAAATAAGATACCGATTTTTTTTCAGACTTACCTTGTTTTTAATTGTGAAATAAGATACCGATTTTTTAAATCTTTTTTTCCATTCTCTCTCCCTGCTTCTTGAATACTAGTCACTTATACTAGATCTCCTTCTCTAATCACTCTTTTCAACATGTTTACTATTTTTACTCTTTTTCAACCTGAACATTTCCTACCATACCATTTTCCAGTTCTCTGTTCTTCTATCATTTTCAGTCTGTCATTAAATAATCAACTCAGTTCTTAATTTTTTAAAAATTTTATTTGTTGGAGCATAAATTATTTACCACTTTGTGCTAGTTTCTCCTGTAAAGTGAAGTACAGGAGTATCCCTACTGAGCCTGCACACAGCAGGCTCTTCTCTAGTTATTGCTCTTTCAAGCATAGCAGTGTATATATGTCAATCCCACTCTCCTAATTCATCCCATCCCCATTTCCCCCCCTTGGTGTTCATACATTTGTTCTCTACATCTGTGTATTTATTTCTGCTTTGCAAATAGTTTCATCTGTACCATTTTTCCAGATTATACATATATATGGTAATATACAGTATTTTTCTTTTTCTGACTTACTTCATTCCATATGACACTAGGTATGTCCATCCATGTCTCTACATATAACCCAATTTCATTCCTTTTAATAGCTGAGTAATGTTCCATTGTGCATATGAATGGCATTTTTATCCATTCATCTGTCAGTGGACATTTAGGTTACTTTCTTTTTTAGTTCAAAAATTTTCATTTAGCTTTCTTTATGTATACTAGCTTCCCTGGTGGCTCAGAGGTTAAAGCGTCTGCCTCCAATGCGGGAGACCTGGGTTCGATCCCTGGGTCAGGAAGACCCCCTGGAGAAGGAAATGGCAATCCACTCCAGTATTCTTGCCTGGAGAATCCCATGGACAGAGAAGCCTAGTAGGTTATAGTCCACGGAGTCGCAAAGAGTCAGACACGACTGAGCGACTTCACCTCACCTCACCTCATAGTTCTCTTTTTGTATATACATCCTTTCAACAACTTTGAGTATATTATTCACAGTTGAATAAAGTCCATCACTGATAACTTAGAAATCAAGAATTATATGCAGGTCTATTCCTATTTTCTCTTTATTCTCTTAGTCTTAGCAATTTTGAAAAAGTCTAGAGGTAATGAATAATAATTGAAAATTTATTTCCCTGAAGTCTAATAGACATGTAAGCTGGAGACACACCATTTTAATCCAATAAGGCATGGAGCTGATTACAGGCTGGGTTGTCGGTTTTGTAATAACTCAAATTATACTTGTGTGCTTTTTTCCCCTCTGAATCTCAACTGAGAACAATACTAACAAGGTTCCCTCCTAGTAAAAGTCTGACCTTTTTTGATCATGTTGGCACTGGGAGTCTGCCGCTGCAAACACTCTGCTCTCAGTGTTTTTTAGTTTTTTGTCCTCCACAGCTGAAGACCTAAATAAATGCCTCTATTAGGAAATCAGCCTCCTGGAAGTGTTGTTTCTCTGAATTCCCTGTCCTAGGAAGTTTTTGTTTGTTTTCAGGGAATCTCCACTGCCATGAAAACTTTTCAGAACTTCACTGGCCTTTCCTAGCTCCATCCCTGCTGTAGTATTCCCAGTCTCTGGATTCACCCTAAGGATTGGTTAAATGCCCTGAGGGAAAAAGCAGCTCACTCTATGCTGGTTCACTTACCTGTTCTTAATTCCTGATAATTTCAATGAGATTTCTTTCTTTATATTTCTATTTTTTAAAAAGTCTTTATTATTGTTATAATTTGGATAAGAAAATTCAGTTCAGTTCAGTCGCTCAGTTGTGTCTAAGTCTTTGCGACCCCATGAATTGCAGCACTCCAGGCCTCCCTGTCCATCACCAACTCCCGGAGTTCACTCAGACTCATGTCCATTGAGTCAGTGATGCTATCCAGCCATCTCATCCTCTGTCGTCCCCTTCTCCTCCTGCCCCCAATCCCTCCCAGCATCAGAGTCTTTTCCAATGAGGTCAGGAAGGGCAGCGGTGAGGAGATACCCTTCATCCAAGGTAAGGAGCAGCAGCTGTGCTTTTTTGGAACAGCCATGAAGAGATACCCACGCCCAAAGTAAGAGAAACCCAAGTAAGATGGTAGGTGTTGCAAGAGGGCATCAGAGGGTAGACACACTGAAACCATACTCACAGAAAACTAGTCAGTCTAATCACTTTAGGACCACAGCCTTGTCTAACTCAATGAAACTAAGCCATGCCTATGGGGCAACCCAAGACAGGCGGGTCATGGTGGAGAGGGCTGACGGAATGTGGTCCACTGGAAAAGGGAATGGCAAACCACTTCAGTATTCTTGCCTTGAGAACCCCATGAACAGTATGAGAAGGCAAAATAATAAGAAAATTAGCTAGGTATAAAACACACAGGTGGCCTAGTGATAAAGAACCCACCTGCCAATGCAGGAAACTAAGGAGATGTGGATTCAATCTCTTGATTTGGAAAAATCCCCTAGATAAAGAAATGGCAACCCACTCCCATATTCTTGCCTGGAAAATCCCATGGACGGAGGAGCATGAAGGTCTACAGTCCATGGGGTCTCAAAGGATCAGACACGACTTAACAACTGAGCACACACACACACACATAATTTGAATAAGAAAACTAGCTAGGTACAAAACAACTGACCATTAGTGTTTAATTCTTAGCATTTCAAGTAGAAAATTTGATTTCAAAGCAGTATTAGAAACATATCTAACAAATGCCAGTGTTATTAATGTGACTTCCTAATCAATAAATTCCATATTGTATTTTTCTTGCAGTGTATTCCAAATGATTATATATTCTTATCTTTGCATGTTCAAGTAACTAGAGATCACAGAGTATATGAGGAATTACTCTTTAAAGGGTACAATTTTAGTTTTGAAAGAGGATAAAGTTCTGGAGATGGATAGTGGTGATGATTAAACAACAGTGTCATACTTTATGTCATTGAATTCTACACTTATCATTTACCATTTAAACCATTTTTTATATTATGTATTTTACTACAATAAAAAGTACAGATTTAAATTAGTCAACAATAAATTAAATGTAACATGACATTTTTACATGTAAGTAATGCATTTTATTTAAGGATTCTGCTCAGTGTCCTCAGTCCACAGGATTCTCCAGGCAAGAATACTGGAGTGGGTTGCCATTTCCTTCTCCTATAAATATTTCCATGATAATTTAAATTGTTAACAGCAATCAGAGAGAACATTTTACCTCCAATAGCAGTGTTAAAATATATTATTTTATTAAGTCCTCAAATATTTAAAAATATATTTAGACATATTAATAGCAGACCATTTCAAGATTCAAAATATTTTCTTTTATGCCATATTTTTCAGTTTATAATTTTAGCTAAAATATGACGCTTCTATATTTATCATTCAAGGATAACACCTTCTGATCTATTTTCCTGGTTCAGCAAAATCCAAATTCCAAAACCTATAAGACAATGTGGGAAACATAATTTTATGTCAGTTTCAAGTGGAGCATATCTTTTTCCACTATAGTGGAAAACATATTTTGCACTGAGAGAAGTCATATTAACATGATAATCTATAATCCAAGGGCAGGTGGGTCATATGTTTTTAGCCTACCTAAATGTTGCCAGATATGTGGTTGTGCCCTCTGTTGAAACCATTCTGTGGTATTTTACAGTTTCAGCACCTTGCATTAAAACAAAGAGACACAAAGCAATCATCTTAAAGATGAAAGTCCTTGACGGTATTTCAATCAACAAGGTTAGCATAAAAAATCAATATCCTCCTTTTCATATGGTTCCAAAATTATGTAGTGAATGGTGAGGCAGAAAAACAAAGCCTCTTGATTTGACTATATATTTTCCTCTAATCATTTTAAGTTCACATTTGGCTTCCCTGGTGGCTCAGAGGGTAAAGTGTCTGCCTGCAATGCAGGAGACCTAGGTTCGATCCATGGGTGTGGAAGATCCCCTGGAGAAGGAAATGGCGGCCCATTCCAGAATTCTTGCCTGGAAAACCCCATGGATGGAAAAGCTTGATGGACTACAGTCCATGGAGTGGCAAAGAGTCAGACACAACTGATTGATTTCACTTTGACTTTTCTTTCACATTTGGCTCTGCATAACCTGCAGTGAAAACAGATCATGGCATCTGGTCTCATCACTTCATGGGAAGTAGATGGAGAAACAGTGGAAACAGTGTCAGACTTTATTTTTCAGGGTTTCAGAATCACTGCGGATGGTGACTGTAACCATGAAATTGAAAGATGCTTACTCCTTGGAAGGAAAGTTATGACCAACCTAGATAGCATATTGAAAATCAGAGACATTACTTTGCCAACAAAGATCCATCTAGTCAAGGCTATGGTTTTTCCAGGGGTCATGTATGGGTGTGAGAGTTGGACTGTGAAGAAAGCTGAGCGCCAAAGAATTGATGCTTTTGAACTGTGATGTTGGAGAAGACTCTGAGAGTCCCTTAGACTGCAAGGAGTTCCAACCAGTCCATTCTAAAGGAGCTCAGCCCTGGGTGTTCTTTGGAAGGACTGATGCTAAAGCTGAAACTCCAGTACTTTGGCCACCTCATGAGAAGAGTTGACTCATTGGAAAAGACTCTGATGCTGGGAGGGATTGAGGGCAGGAGGAAAAGGGCACTACAGAGGATGAGATGGCTGGATGGCATCACAGACTTGATGGACGTGAGTCTGAGTGAACTCCGGGAATTGGTGATAGACTGGGAGACCTGGCATGCTGCAATTCATGGGATTGCAAAGAGCTGGACACGACTGAGCGACTGAACTGAACTGAACCTAGAGTCCTTTGTTTACTGTCACCAAGGTATTAGTATCTTTGGGTGTTATATCTGTTTAAAGTTATATTTGTTTGTTTTAATTTAAAGTATCAGCCTATCTCCATTTTACAAAATACAAAATAGGGACTAATTATTTAACTATCAAATCTTTATATGATCAGTCTACTAAACAGAGTGTGTGATTGTAATAGTTTGTTCAAGTAAATTAGCAGCTATAAGCTCAACAAGGCAATCCAGAATAGGACAGAACTCAAATAAAGTATTCTAAGCTGTAATCGTTTTTAAGTCATATTTACATTTTTATTTTAAGTACTTTTACATATTACAATCTAACTTTAAAAATTCAGCAACCCTTCATTTTTTGTATTGTGATTTCTGAATTGTTGAAGATTGTGAATATCTCTGTTTTCTATTTTAGAACTGACTCCATGACTCAGGTTCATGAATTTGAAAGGTCAGTGCATTCATTGTTGATCTACATCAGTCTCCCCTTAAACAATCTCAAATATGCACATTTCAATACATTCACATTTTCTTTGGAGAAGGCAATGGCACCCCACTCCAGTACTCTTGCCTGGAAAATCCCATGAATGGAGGAGCCTGGTAGGCTGCAGTCCATGGGGTTGCGAAGAGTCGGACACGACTGAGCGACTTCACTTTCACTTTTCACTTTCATGCATTGGAGCAGGGAATGACAACCCACTCCAGTGTTCTTGCCTGGAGAATCCCAGGGATGGGGGAACCTGGTGGGTTGCCATCTATGGGGTCACACAGAGTCAGACATGACTGAAATGACTTAGCAGCATCAGCAGCAGCAGCAACATTTTCTTACAGTGTACACTTTTACTATTTTCAATAAGTCACCAAGATTCTTTGTAATGACTATCCAAGTTAATAAGTGTAATTTTCCCCAAAGGTCTAAATTAATTCCACATTTGTATTTCATTTTTTTATTTTATCATTCTTCATCCTCATAATTCACATTAGACATTTTTTAAAGATTGAATTATAATTGATTTACAATGTTGTGTTAGTTTCCAGTGTATGGCTGAGTAATTCAGGTGTACATTATGTATTTTTCTGTTATCTGTTCCAGATTATTTTCCCTTATAAGTTATTATAAAATATTGAATATCATTCCCCATGCCACACAGTAGGTGCTTATTTGTATCTATTTTATACTTCGTGAAGTTGTTGTGAAGTCCATCAGTTGTGTCCAACTCTGTGACCCCATGGACTGTAGCCCACCAGGCTCCTCCATCCATGGAATTTTCTAAGCATGAGTACTGGAGTCAGTTGCCATACATACAGATGTGTAAATGTTAATCTTTCCTGCTAACTTATCCCTCCCCATCCCCTTTCTCCTTTGATAAACATCAGTTTATTTTCTACATTTGTGAGTCTATTTCTATTTTCTCAATAAGATTATTAATTTTTCAGATTCTATATATGTGATATTATATATTATTTGTCTTTGTCTTTGTCTTAGTATTATAGTCTCTAGGTTCATCCATATCACAGTCCTTACTTTTTGATATTTATTCCTATTTTTTATTTAGATACCTTTCCAAATCATCACACTCACTTTAAAGTACCTAAGGACAATGTTTAACTTGTTGACAAACCAAATACTTCTTTATTTTTTAGAACTATTAGTTACCTGATAGAAAACTTTGCCACTATCAAGTTCACCTTCTGAAATCAGTAATAAGAACAATGGAAAAAATGATATCTCTTAAGCACACCAGTTAACTACTCCAATATTGTGATGAGACTATTAATATGTTATGTGGTAAAACTGAAGTATTCTTTTAAGAAAATACAGTATTTCACAGGCAGCAAAATTTTATTAACTCACGTCCCTATGATCCAAATAAGGCTATTTGGCTACTGTTCTGCTCTCAGAAGGTTTTATAATAACAATAAAATTGTCATAAAATAATGTTAGGCAAAGTGATACTTTGTATAGCTTGTGCCAACATTTTTAACTTAAAAAAGTGAGAACCAAGTTAACATGAACTCTGGATTCTTATTTTATATTTTTCATGTAACTAGCACTCATTTCAAATACTGCTATGAAATAAAATGCTGCTGCTGCTGCTGCTAAGTCGCAAATTTAGTGCCTTTATTTTCGGGCATTTGACATATTGATACTGAAAAATAATTCAAGAAATATTCATGTAGGTATATTTTGACTGTTATTATATGAAACAAACCGGGAAGAAAATGTGTGACATAATTTTCCAAGATGAGATTGTTGGATGGCATCACCCACTCAATGGACATGAGTTTGAGCAAACTCTGGGAAATAGTGAAGGACAGGGAAGCCCTGGGGTGCCCTAGTCCATGGGGTCACAGAGAGTCAGCCATGATTGAACAACTGAACAGTAACTACAATTACACTGAAGCATTTTGCCATTAAGCTATCTGATTAACATATAGTTTAAAAAAAGGAACTGGGGGCAGGGGGATTCAGGAAAGACTATAAAGTCAATTCAAATATTCTAGTGCAAAATACAATATGATCCATGCTGCCATGTTGTATTTTACACAAGAATTTAAAAATGAAAAAAAAAAAAAACCACTGTTGGGATGGTTTTATATGACATCAGTTCAGGACAGTTGCTCAGTCTTGTCCAACTCTGTGCAACCCCATGGACTGCAGCACACCAGGCTTCCCTGTCCATCACCAACACCTAGAGCCTACTCAAACTCATACCCATCACGTTGGCGATGCCATTCAACCATCTCATCCTCTGTCATCCCCTTCTCTTCCCGCCTTCAATCTTTCCCAGCATCAGGGTCTTTTCTCATGAATCACTTGTTCACATCAGGTAGCCAAAGTATTGGAGTTTCAGCTTCAGCATCATTCCTTCCAGTGAATATTCAGGACTGATTTCCTTTAGGATGGACTGGTTGTATCTCCTTGCAGGCCAAGGGACTCTCATGAGTCTTCTCCAACACCACAGTTCAGAAATATCAATTCTATAGTGCTTAGCTTTCTTTATAGTCCAACTCTCACATCTATACATGACCACTGGAAAAATTATAGCCTTGACTAGACAAATCATTGTTGGAAAAGTAACATCTCTACTTTTAAATATGCTGTCTAGTTTAGTTATAACTTTTCTTCCAAAGAGTAAGTGTGTCTCATGGCTGCAGTCACCATCTACAGTGATTTTGGAGCCCAACAAAATAAAGTCTGCCACTGTTTCCCCATCTATTTGTCATGAAGTGATGGGGCCAGATGCCATGATCTTTGTTTTCTGAATGTTGAGCTTTAAGCCATTTTTTTTTTCACTCTCCTCTTTCACTTTCATCAAGAGCCTTAGCTCTTCTTTGCTTTCTTTTCCATGAGAGCAGTGTCATCTGTGTATCTGAGATTATTGAGATTTCTCCCGGCAATCTTGATTTCATCTTGTGCTTCATCCAGTCCAGCATTTCTCATAATGTACTCTGCATGTAAGTTAAATAAGCAGGGTCACAATATACAGCCTTGACATGCTTCTTTCCCAGTTTGGAACCAGTCTGTTGTTCCATTTCAATTTCTAACTATTGCTTCTTAACCTGCATACAGATTTCTCAGGAGGGAGGTCAGGTCATCTGGTATTTGCAGTTCTTGAAGAATTTTCCACAGTTTATTGTGATCCACACAGGCAAAGGCATTGGCTTAGTCAACGAAGCAGAAGTAGATGTTTTTCTGGAACTCTCTTGCTTTTTCTATAATCCAGTGGATGTTGGCAATTTGATCTTTGGTTCCTCTGCCTTTAAATCCAGCTCGAACATTTGAAAGTTCATGGTTCACATATTGCTGAAGCTGGCTTGGAGAGTTTTAAGCATTACTTCCCTAGTGTGTGAGATGAGTGCAGTTGTGTTCACAATATGTTCACATATTACTGAGGCCTGGCGTGGAGAATTTTGAGCATTAATTTGATAGTGTGTGAGAGGAGTGCAATTGTGCAGTAGTTTGAGCATTCTTTGACATTGCCTTTCTTTGGAATTGGAATGAAAACTGAACTCTTCCAGTCCTGTAGGCACTGCTGAGTTTTCCAAGTTTTCTGGCATATTGACTGCAACACTTTCACAGCATCATCTTTTAAGATTTGAAATAGCTCAACTGGAATTCTATCACTCCACTCGTTTTGTTCATAGTGATACTTCCTAAGGTTCACTTGACTTCACATTCCAGGATGTCTGGCTCTAGGTGAGTGATCATACCATCATGGTTATCTGAGTCATTAATATCTTTTTTGTATAGTTCTTCTGTGTATTCTTTCTTCCTCTTCTTAATATCTCCTGCTTCTGTTAGGTCTATACCATTTCTGTCCTTTATTGAGCCCATAGTAGCAAGAAATGTTCCCTTAGTATCTCTAATTTTCTTGAAGAGATCTCTAGATTTTCCCATTTTTCCTCTATTTCTTTGCATTGATCACTGAGGAAGGCTTTCTTATCTCTCCTTCCTTTTGTTTGGAACTCTGCATTCAAATAGGTATATCATTCCCTTTCTGCTTTGCTTTTCTTTTCTCTTCTTTTCACAGCTATTTGTAAGGCCTCCTCAGACAGCCATTTTGCATTTTCATTTCCTTTTCTTGGTGATGGTCTTGATCCCTGTCTCCTATATAATGTCATGAACCCCCATCCATAATTCTTCAGGCACTCTGTCTATCAGATTTAATCCCTTGAATCTATTTTTCACTTACACTGTATAATCATAGGAGATTTGATTTAGGTCATACCTAAATGGTCTAGTGATTTCCCCCAGTTTCTTCAATTTAAGTCTCAATTTGGCAATAAGGAGTTCATGATCTGAGCCACAGTCAGCTCTCGGTCTTGTTTTTGCTCACTGTATAGAGTTTCTCTATCTTTGCCTGCAAATAATATAATCAATCTGATTTTGGTATTGACCATCTGGTGATGTCCATGTGTAGAGTCTTCTTTTGTGTTGTTTGAAGAGTGTGTTTGCTATGGCCAGTGAATTCTCTTGATAAAACGCTATGAGCCTTTGCCCTGCTTCATTCTGTACTCCAAGGCTGAATTGGCCTGTTACTCCAAGTGTTTCTTGGTTCCTACTTTTGTATTCCAGTCCCTTATAATGAAAAGGACATCTTTTTTGGGTGTTAATTCTATAAGGTCTTGTAGGTTTTCATAAAACCATTCAAGTTCAGTTTTCAGCATTACTGGTTGGGTCATAGACTTGGATTACCGTAATACTGAATGGTTTGCCTTGGAAACAAACAGAGCTCATTCTGTCGTTTTTGAGAATGCATTGAAGTACTGCATTTTGAACTCTTTTGTTGTCTCCGGTGGCTACTCGATTTATTCTAAGGGATTCTTGCCCTCAGTAGTAGATATAATGCTCATCTGAGTTAAATTCATTGATGCCAGTCCATTTTAGTTCTCTGACTCTTAAAACATTGACATTCACTCTTGCCATCACCTGTTTGACCACTTCCAATTTGTCTTGATTCATGAATCTGACATTCCAGGTTCCTATGCAATATTGTTCTTTACAGCATCAGACCTTTCTTCCATCACCAGGAACATCCACAACTGGGTGTCGTTTTTGCTTTGGCTCCATCTCTTCATTCTTTCAGGAGTTATTTCTCCACTGATCTCCAGTAGCATATTAGGGCTATACCAACCTGGGGAGTTCATCTTTTAGTGTCCTATGATTTTGTCTTTTCATACTGTTCATGGGGTTCTTAAGGCAAGAGTACTAAAGTGTTTTGCCATTCTGTCTGCAGTGGAGCACATTTTGTCAGAACTCTCCACCATGACCCACCATAGCCTTTTCTAACTCAGTTAAACTCTGAGCCATGCCATGTCAGTTCAGTTCAGTACAGTTCAGTTGCTCAGTTATGTCAGACTCTCTGCACCACATTGAACTGCAGCATGCCAGGCCTCCCTGTCCATCACCAACTTACGGAGTTCACTCAAACTCATGTCTGTCGAGTCCGTGATGCTATCCAGCCATCTCATCCTCTGTAGTGCCCTTTTCCTCCTGCCTTCAATCCCTCCCAGCATCAGAGTCTTTTTCAATGAGTCATCTCTTTGCATGAGGTGGCCAAAGTACTGGAGTTTCAGCTTTAGCATCAGTCCTTCCAAAGAACACCCAGGGCTGATGTCCTTTAGAATGGACTGGTTGGATCTGCTTGTAGTCGAAGGGACTCTCAAGAGTCTTCTCCAACAGCGCAGTTCAAAAGCATTAATTCTTCGGTGTTCAGCTTTTTTCACAGTCCAACTCTCACATCCATAGATGCCCACTGGAAAAAAAACCATAGCCTTGACTAGATGGACCTTTGTTGGCAAAGTAATGTCTCTGCTTTTGAATATGCTACCTAGGTTGATCATAGCTTTTCTTCCAACAAGGAAGCGTATTTTAATTTCATAGTTGCAATCACCATCTGCAGTGATTTTGGAGCCCCCCAAAATAAAGTCTGACATTGTTTCCACTGTTTCTCCATCTATTTCCCATGAAGTGATGGGACCAGATGCCATGATCTTTGTTTTCTGAATGTTGAGCTTTAAGCCAACTTTTTCACTCTCCACTTTTACTTTCATCAAGAGGCTTTTTAGGTCCTCTTCACTTTCTGCCATAAGGGTGGTGTCATCTGCATATCTGAGCTTATCCATATTCCTCCTGGCAGTCTTGATTCCAGCTTGTGCTTCTTCCAGCCAGGCATTTCTCATGAAGAGGGTTCCACATCCTTTCCAGCATTTATTGCTTGTAGACTTTTGGGTCGCAGCCATTCTGACTGGTGTGAAATGGTACCTCACTGTGGTCTTGATTTGCATTTCTCTGATAATGAGTGATGTTGAGCATCTTTTCATGTGTTTGTTAGCCATCCCTATGTCTTCTTTGGAGAAATGCCTATTTAGTTCTTTTGCCTATTTTTTGATTGGATCGTTTATTTTTCTGGAGTTGAGCTGCATAAGTTGCTTGTATATCTTTGAGATTAGTTGTTTGTCAGTTGCTTCATTTGCTATTGTTTTCTCCCATTCAGAAGGCTGTCTTTTCACCTTACTTATAGTTTCCATTGTTGTGCAGAAGCTTTTAATTTTAATTAGATCCCATTTGTTTATTTTTGCTTTTATTTCCAGTGTACTGGGAGGTGGATCATAGAGGATCCTGCTGTGGTTTATGTCGGAGAGTGTTTTGCCTATGTTCTCCTCTAGGAGTTTTATAGTTTCTGGTCTTACGTTTAGATCTTTAATCCATTTTGAGTTTATTTTTGTGTGTGGTGTTAGAAAGTGATCTAGTTTCATTCTTTTACATAGAGGATCTTGCTGTGATTTATGTTGGAGAGTGTTTTGCCTATGTTCTCCTCTAGGAGTTTTATAGTTTCTGGTCTACATATGAGCAGTGTCATCTTCACAAAACTCTTTTAAACTTTGCCCTGCTTCCTTTTGCACGCCAATACAAATTTTCCTGTTAGTCTGGGGATCTCTTGACCTCCTAATCTGGCATTCCAAATCCCTATGTTGAAAATGACATCCTCTTTGCTATTAGTTCTAGAAGGTGTTGTAGATCTTCATAGAATCATTTAACTTCAGCTTCTTCAGCATCAGTATTTGCGGCTTAGACTTGTAGTACTCTGGGGTTGAATAGTTTACCTCTGAAAAGTGAAGTCATTCAGTCATGTCTGACTTTTTGCAACCCCATGGGCTGTGGCTACCAGGCTTCTCCATCCATGGGGTTTTCCAGGCAAGAGTACCAGAGTGGGTTGCCATTTCCTTCTCCAGAGGATCTTCCTGACCCAGTGATTGCATCCAGGTCTCCTGCATTGCAGCCAATAGCTTTACCCTCTGAGCCATGGCTCAGAAACAAACACACATTATTCTATCATTTTGGAGACTGCACACAAGTACTGAATTTTGTATTCCTTTGTTGACTGTGAGAGCTATTTCATTTCTTCCCAGGAAATCTTGCCTACAGTAGTAGATATAATGCTCATCTGATTAAATTTGCCCATTCCCATCCCATTAGTTCACTGATTCCCAAGATGTACATGTTCATCTTACCATGTCCTGTTTGACCACATGCAATTTACCTTGATTCATGGACCTAACATTCCAGGTTCCTATGCAATATTATTCTTTACAGCATCAGACTTTATTTTCACTATTAGACACATCCACAAGTGAGTCCACTTCCACTCTGGCCCAGCCACTTCATTCATTCTGAAGCTATTAGTAATTGCCCTCCACATTTTCCCAGTAGCATGTTGGACAACTCCCAACCTGGAAGCGGGGGGTATCTTTCAGTGTCATCTTTTTGCCTTTTCACACTGTCCATGAGGTTCTCTAGGCAAGAATACTGCAGTGGATTGACATTTTCTCTTCCAGAAGACCACATTTTGTCAGAATTCTTCACTGTGACCTGTCCATCTTGGGCGGCCCTGCACAGCATGGCTCATAGATTCAACAAATTATGCAAATCCTTTTGCCATGAGAAGGCTATGATCCACAAAGGCAATCAAACTCATATCTTCTGCATTGGCAGGCAAATTCTTTACCATTAAGCCACCTGGGAATCCCCTTTCCCAGTATGCAATTGGATAAATATATTTATTTCTTTCCATTTAAAATAAATCAACTAACCCCCATTATGTCTCAGTACTTCTAGACATTAAGAGAAAGAAATAAATGAGACAAACTAGTGCACTTCATGGAACTTAAAATCTAATGAGAAAATATAAAAACAGGACAAGAGAGATCCAGGGCTTCAAAAGAGTAAGAGTGAAATCTTGAAGTAGGAATTAACATGGAATTCTCAAGGAATATTGAAATCAACATCAATGACATTGATGGAGAAAAAAGTAAATTTTTATATTTTTCTTTACTAGTTAACATTATATTTATGTTGAAGGCATCAGTTACTGAATTCTGTTATTTTTCTCAGGGAAATTTTTTCTAAATTAATATTTCAGCCTTACAATTAATGTAAGGCTTACCCTTTAAATGAACAAGTTTGGGGGGAAATAGTATCAAATGTGAAAATTGTTGTCAAAGGGTTTTAAAACCATATTGTGATATGAAAAAAATTAAAAATAGGATTTCCTAAAAACTGCTATATCACTTCCATTCTCTCTCAAATATAAGTACTTATTTCAAATTTTATTTCAGTAAGATTTCATTCTTGAACTTTATTCAGCTTTACCAAATATGTCCAGTTAATACTCCTGGAAGTTCACAAGTAGAGTGCAATTGTTAGGGGTGCATTTAGAAGCATCTAACAATCTGGGAGTCCCAGACATTACACAACTGGCTTTCTCTCACTCATGCTACCTCGACACTCAGTCTTCATTTGGACAATGTTAGCAACTACAACTGCATACAGATCTCTTAGGAGGCAGGTGAAGTGGTAGGGTATTCCCATCTCATTAAGAATTTTCCACATTTGTTGTAATCCACACAGTCAAAGGCTTTGGCATAGTCAATAAATCAGAGGTAGATGTTTTTCTGGAACTCTTACTTTTTTGATGATTCAGCAGATGTTGGCAATTTGACCTCTGGTTCCTCTGCCTATTCTAAATCTAGCTTGAACATCTGGAAGTTCACGATTCACGTATTGTTGAAGCCTGACTTGAAAAAAATTTTAGCATTACTTTCCTAGCGTGTGAATTGAGAGCAGTTGTGCAGTAGTTTGAACATTCTTTGGCATTGTCTTTTTTTGAGATTGGAATGAAAATTGACCTTTTCCAGTCCTGTGACCACTGCTGAGCTTTTCAAATTTGCTGGCATATTGAGTGCAGCATTTTCGCAGCATTGTCTTTTAGGATTTGAAACAGATCAACTGGAATTCCATCACTTTCACTAGCTTTGTTCATAGTGATGTTTCCTAAGGCCCATTTGACTTTGCATTCTAGATGTCTGCCTCTAGATGAATGATCACACCATTGTGATTATTTGGGGTGTGAAGATCTTTTTTGTATAGTTCTTCTGTGTATTCTTGCCATCTCTTCTTAATATCTTCTGCTTCTGTTAGGTCCATACCATTTCAGTCCTTTATTGTATCCATCTTTGCATGAAATTTTCCCTTGGTATCTCAATTTTTCTTGAAGAGATCACTAGTCTTTCCCATTCTAATGTTTTCCTCTATTTCTTTGCATTGATCACTGATGAAGGCTTTCTTATCTGTGGCAAATAGATGAGGAAACAGTGAAAGACTTTATTTGGGGGAGCTCAAAAATCAGTGTAGATGGTGGCTGCAGCTTTGAAATTAAAAGACCCTCTCTCCTAGGAAGAAAAGTTATGAACAACCTAGACAGCATATTGAAAAACACAGACATTACTTTGCCAACAAAGGTCCACCTAGTCACAGTTATGGTTTTTCCAGTAGTCATGTATCAGTGTGAGAGTTGGACTATAAAGAAAGCATAACACCAAAGAATTGATGCTTTTGAACTGTGATGTTGGAGAAGCCTCTTGAGAGTCCCTTGGACTGCAAGGGGATCCAACCAGTCCATCCTAAAAGAGATCAGTCCTAAATACTCACTGGAAGCACTGATGATGAAGCTGAAACTTCAAAACTTTGGCCACCTGATGCGAAGAACTGACTCACTGGAAAAGACCCTGATGCTGGGAAAGACTGAGGGCAGGGGACAACAGAGGATGAGATGGTTGGATGCCATCACCAACTCAAGGGACATTTGTTTGAGTAAACTCCAGGAGTTGGTGCTGGATAGGGAGGCCTGGCATGCTACAATCCATGGGATCTCAAAAAGTCAGACACAACTAAGCGATTGAAGTGGAATGAACACCTCAAAAATTTCATGTAGAATTATACTTAAATAGGTTCAGATATTAGTAGGTACTTTTATATTATAGACCAATGATTATACAGTTCTATTAATACCCTGTAGTTGACTTCCAAGAGAAACTCATGGCTCAATGGTAAAGAATCTGCCTTCCAATGAAGGCTAACCACTCCAGCACTCTGGCCTGGAGAATTCCATGGACTGTTTATTCCATGGGGTCGCAAAGAGTTGGACACCACTGAGTGAATTTTACACACACACATACACACACACACACACACACACACACACCAATGCGGGAGATGTGGGTTTGATTCCTGGGTCAGGAAGATCCCCTGCAGAAGGAAAGAGCAACCCACTCCAGTATTCTTGCCTGGAAAATCCCATAGACAGAGGAGCCTGAAAGTTTCATGGGATTGCAAAAGAGTCAGACACCACTGAGCATCTAAACAAAACAATTACTTCCAATTTATATTTATTTATTTCAGAGTCATATAAAAATATTCTAATATTCTCTTCTTTAAAAAAAAGTTTAATTACTTATTTTGATCTTATCCACATGGCAAAAACACAGCAATTTTTGACAATTTTTGCCATATTTTCAAATGATCTGTCAAAATGATAAGAGTTTTGATAGCACTTTTATAAATA
>SJYC01111766.1:0-24058 GCA_006408675.1 Madoqua kirkii
GGTTAGTTTTCTACACATATTCATTTGTATGTTTATTATAATTTATTATTAGACATTTCTTGAGCCACCTCCACATGTTTAAAATTACAGTTTTATTGAGACATAATTTTAATACACTATAAATTTTTGGTAAGTTTTCACTGTAAATGTCAGTATATGCATATATTTGTTAGCAACTAACAGAAAACTTCCATCACTCCCCAAATTTCATTTCCTTCCCTTTTAACTGACAATCCTTATAATTTTTACTCCATTTTTAAAATAATTAATTTTAGTATTTTAATATAAATTGTCTCACAAACCTTTGCTTCCATTTTTTTTAATTCATCATATACATAACCCTTAAGCTATTAATAAATAATATACACACATAACTCCAATGAATCTCTAAGACAAGCCTATGAGATAAATGCAATAGATAGTCACACTCTGCAAGAGTAGAGAGTGAGATTTGAAAATGTTAAATTTCCCAAGGTCCTAGAGATGTTTTACTAACAGTGGGATACAAACTCTGTTCTCTGTGATTCTAAAAACTGACCTGGTAGCAGCTATGTGATACTACCTTTATTAAAGGTACTGTAATACAAGTACAGTAAACAGAAGTCCAGTTTTGCTTCTTATCTGTTATGATGGATTAATTTTTACAGTACCCATTTATGGATACTTGCAAAAAAATCCTACTTTTTTGGAAAATTGTGTGATCACCCTATTTATAGTAGGAATTATTGACTGACATGATTTATATTGAGTATGTGAAACCTAGGGAGAGATTTATAGAGTTGAAAGAGATGAAGTCTATCATGTCATTTACTGATGCTTCACTGATTTTTATAACTTTGACTTTTAGAGAAAAATGACATAATGCTGACACTTACCAGAGATTTGTTAGTATTCAACAGCTTGTTACCTAGCAATTCTAATTCTTCTGCTTGCTGCCAGATGAGACAGATACTTAAAGACCGAGATTAAATGAAGGAGTGAACTTTGTTGACCATTCAACACTTCTTTGCTTCCTCAGCTTTGACTGAGAAATACAATCATTACACATTTTAAGAGGAACCTATAATAGAGTGGCTTTTGGTGATATGGAAATGTGGATCAAAAAGTATCATGAGAGCAGAGGAAAATAAATAGAAGTAGTATAAAAGAGAGGTGAATAGCCAACAAAGTTTTTAATCATGCCAGATCTATACTTCAAAAGAGAGAGATAAAGAGTATTGGACATAAAAACAATCCATTACTTTATTTCAGTCATTCTAAACAGATATAATGGAATATTTAGTATTATTCTATGCAAATGTGAACAAGATGGTGAAAATAAAGTAGAAAATATTCCCAGCATAAAGGTCACTCTGTTATTAAAGGATGTCTAAATTATTTTATCTGTGATGTACAGAAAAACACTGGAGTTTTCAACTGAAGGAAGTATGGAATGACATGCTAGTAACTGATAAATAGTTCAGAGACAGTTATGAGTGATAACTGCCTATTTTGAGGTCTCTGTAATGCTTTTTCTTTTGCTTGGGAATCTTCCTCCAGTTATACATATGGTTTTCCTTATCTCAGTCACTGAAAAGTCACCTGCTTAGTGAGGACTTCCACAGTCACCCTACTTAAGTCGCTAAATCCTGTACATATATGCATACACACACATACAACACTTTCTAGCCTCCTCTCTGATTTGCCACTTACAACGCCATTACACCTGTTACAATATATTTTTTTCTTATTTTTTATGTTCATGATCTTGATTCTACTAAAATCTGAAGGTTATGAAAGCAGGGATTATTTTGTTCACTACTAACCATCAAAACACAGATCAGTACCTGGTAGGGTTTAGTAGATTTCAGTCTCATGCATAAAGAATGAAAGAAGAAATAATTCTACTTCAGTCCAGATACTTTTACAAAGGCATGGGGAATAAACTGGAAGGTAGTATGTTAGTTCAGTTCAGATCAGTGGCTCAGTAATGTCCGACACTTTGTGACCCCATGAACTGCAGCATGTCAGGCCTCCCTGTCCATCACCAACTCCCAGAGCCTACCAGAACTCACGTCCATTGAGTCGGTGATGCCATCCAACCATCTCATCCTCTGTCGTCCCCTTCTTCTCCTGCCCTCAATCCTTCCCAGCTTCAGGGTCTTTTCAAATGAGTCAGCTCTTGGCATCAGATGGCCAAAGTACTGGAGTTTCAGCTTCAATATCAGTCCTTCCGATGAACACCCAGGACTGATCTTCTTTAGGATGAACTGGTTGGATGTCCTTGCTGTTCAAGGGACTCTCAAGAGTCTTCTCCAACATCACAGTTCAAAAGCATCAATTCTTTGGCAGTCAGCTTTCTTTATAGTCCAACTCTCACATCCATACATGACTGCTAGAAAAATCATAGCCTTGACTAGAGGGACCTTTGTTGGCAAATAGCATGTTAGTCTCATCACATAAAATATTGGCACTGCAATCTATCTTTTTATCAGTTAATAGTTGCTCAGACAATGACTGCATTTCTGAAGTAACTAGATGAACGGATCATAATACCTTTAAGACTCACAGATTGAATGAGAGGTTGAATTTTAATTTGATTTTCTTTAAAATAGAGAAACTCTGATGACATAGGGAAGGTATAAAAAGCACTACAAATTACAATAATAAAATAAAGAATGTCTGTCCCATTTTATCTTGGGGCTTGCTAATTTTCTGCTATTGTATCTAACCCTAAAGGCTTGCTTGTGTGAAATCTGAAGGACAATGATTGAACCATCAGGAAGGGTGAAGAATGTCTGGACTCTGGGAATGAGGGTGGTGTACACTAATTATGCAGGAGGAGCAGTAGTGCATGGAGCCTGTTGTGCATTTTTTAGTAAAACAGGTACAGTTAAGAACACAAACATTCATACCAGAATGGGGGGGGAGTAATTTTTATAGACACAAAATCATTTTTAACTCTCACTGTTTGCAGATGACATGATCCTCTACATAGACAACCCTACACACACCACCAGAAAACTACTAGAACTAATCAATGAATATAGTAAAGTTGCAAGATATAAAATCAACACACAGAAATCTCTTGCATTCCTATACACTAATAATGAGAAAGTAGAAAAAGAAATTAAGGAAACAATTCCATACACCACTGCAACGAAAAGAATAAAATACTTAGGAATATATCTACCAAAAGAAACTAAAGACCTATATATAGAGTCAAAATAGTGAAAATGAGTATACTACCCAAAGCAATATACAGGTTCAATGCAATCCTTATCAAGCTACCAACAGTATTTTTCACAGAACTAGAACAAATAATCTCAAGATTTGTATGGAAATACAAAAAAAACTCAAATAGCCAAAGCAATCTTGAGAAAGAAGAATGGAACTGGAGGAATCAACCTGACTGACTTCAACATCTACTACAAAGCCACAGTCATTAAGACAGTATGTTACTGGCACATATATACACCAGTACAGTATACTAACACATACATATGCAATTTAGAGGGATGGTAATGATAATTCTGTATGCAGGACAGCAGGGAGACACAGATGTACAGAACGGACTTTTGGACTCTGAGGGAGAGGGAGAGGGTGGGATGATGTAGGGGAATGGCATTGAAACGTGCACTATCATGAAAGAAATGAATTGCCAATCTATGTTCAATGCAGGATGCTTGTGGCTGGTGCACGGGGATGATCCAGAGAGATGGTATGAGGTGGGAGGTTTGAAGGGGGTTCAGGATTGGGAACTCATGTACACCTGTGGTGGATTCATGCCAATGTATGGCAAAACCAATGTAGTATTGTAAAGTAAAATAAAGTAAAAATAAAAATTAGAAAATATATATGACTGTAAAATGTAACTGACTCAATGAAATAGTTTGAGAAAATGAGATAATTTGAGCTCAACAGCACAGCTTGAAACAGCAAAGACCTGCACATATTGCTGTGTCAAATTCACTTGATAAAATCAGTCAGTTCAGTCTCTCAGTCGTGTTCAACTCTTTGCAACCCCATGGACTGTAGCATCCCAGGCTTCCCTGTCTGTCACCATCTCCTGGAGCTTGCTCAAACACATGCCCATTGAGTCTATGATGCCATCCAGCCAAGTCATCCTCTGTTGTCTCTTTCTTTCCTTGCCTTCAAAATTTCCCCATATCAGGGTCTGTTTCAGTGACTCAGTTCTTCTCATCAGGTGGCTAAAATATTGGAGTTTCAGCATCAACCCTTCCAATGACTATTCAGGACTGATTTCCTTTAGGTTTGATCTATTTGTAGTCCAAGGGACTCTCAAGAGTCTTCTTCACACCACAATACAAAAGTATCAAGCCTATGGTACTCATTTTTCTTTATATTCCAACTTTCACATCCATACATGACTACTGGAAAAACCATAGCTTTGACAAGACAGATCTTTGTTGGCAAAAACTTGCCTCTTCTTTTTAATATGTTGTCTAGGTTGGTCATGGCTTTTCTTCCAAGAAGCAAGAGTCTTTTAATTTCCTGGCTATATTCACCATCTGCAGTGATGTTGGAGTCCAAGAAAATAAAGTCTTGACTGTTTCCATTGTTTCCCCATCTATTTGCCATGAAGTGATGGGATTGGATGCCATGGTCTTAGTTTTTTCAATGTTGAGTTTTAGCTCAATATTTTTCACTCTTCTCTTTCACTTTCTTCTAGAGGCTCTTCAGTTCCTCTTAAATTTCTGCCATACAGATCTGTGTATCTGAGGTTACTGACATTTCTCCTGGCAGTCTTGATTTCAGCCTGTGTTTAATCCAGCCTGGCATTTCACATGATGTACTCAGCATGTACGTTAAATAAACAGGGTAACAATATACAGCCTTGACATAGTCCTTTCCCAGTTTAGAACCAGTTCATGTTCCATGTCTGGTTCTATCTTTTGCTTCTTGACCTGCATACAGATTTCTCAGAAAGTAGGTCAGGTGGTCTGGTATTCCCATCTCTTGAACTTTCCTCGTGATCCATAAAAGACTTTGGTGTAATCAACAAAGCAGAGGTAGACGTTTTTCTGGAATTCTCTTGCTTTTTCTATGATCAAACGAATGTTAGCAATTTGATCTCTGGTTCCTCTGCTTTTTCTATATCCAGCTTGAACATCTGAAAGTTCATGGTTCACTTACCATTAAAGCCTGGCTTGGAGAATTTTCAACAATACTTTGCTAGTGTGTGAGATGAGTGCAATTGTGGGGTAGTTTGAACATTCTGTGACATTGCCTTTCTTTGGAATTGGAATGAAAATTGACCTTTTCCAGTCTTGTAATCACTGCTGAGTTTTCTATATTTGCTGGCATATTGAGTGCAACACTTTCACAGCATCATCATTTAGGATTTGAAATTTTGAACATCTGCAAGTTCACAGTTCATGTACTGCTGAAGCCTGGCTTGGAGAATTTTGAGCATTACTTTACTAGCATGTGAGATGAGTACAATTGTGCAGTAGTTTGAGCATTCTTTGGCATTGCCTTTCTTTCGAATTAGAATGAAGACTGACCTTTTCCAGTCCTGTGGCCACTGCTGAGTTTTCCAACTTTACTGGCATATTGAGTGCAGCACTTTCACAGCATCATCTTTTGGGATTTGAAATAGTTCAACTGGAATTCCATCACCTCCACTAGCTTTGTTTGTAGCGATGCTTTCTAAGGCCCACTTGACTTCACATTCCAGGATGTTTCGCTCTAGGTGAATGATCACACCATTATGATTATCTGGGTCATGAAGCTCTTTTTTGTACAGTTCTTCTGTGTATACTTGCCACCTTTTCTTAATATCTTCTGCTTCTGTTAGGTCCATACCATTTCTGTCCTTTATCGAGCCCATCTTTGCATGAAATGTTCCCTTGGTATCTCTAATTTTCTTGAAGAGATCTCTAGCCTTTCCCATTCTGTTGTTTTCCTCTATTTCTTTGCATTGATTGATAGGAAGGCTTTCTTATCTCTCCTTGCTATTCTTTGGAACTCTGCATTGAAATGCTTATATCTTTCCTTTTCTCCTTTGCTTTTCGCTTCTCTTCTTTTCACAGCTATTTGTAAGGCCTCCCCAGACAGCCATTTTGCTTTTTTTGCATTTCTTTTCCACGGGGATGGTCTTGATCCCTGTCTCCTGTACAATATCACGAACCTCCGTCCATATCAGGCACTCTGTCTATCAGATCTAGGCCCTTAAATCCATTTCTTACTTCCACTGTATAATCATAAGGGATTTGATTTAGGTCATTAGAGAAACACAAAGCAAAACCATAGTGAGATACTAGATCACGCCCACTAGGATGCTATAATTGAAAAAAGAGAGAGAGAAAGAGCAAATGTTGGCAAGGATGTGGAGCCATGGGAACCCTCATACATTGCTGGTGGGAATGTAATATGGTTCAGTCACTGTGGAAAAGTCTGGCAGCTCCTCAAAGAGTTTAGCATAGAATTACACTATGACTCAGCAATTTCACTTCTAGGTATATACTCCAAAGAGCTGAAAATATGTACTCTAACAAGTACACGTATACATGTTCACAGCAGCACTGTTCACAATAGCCAAAAAGAGGAAACCTAAATGTCTACCAGCTAAGGAACAGAGGAACAAAACTATGGCATATCCATATAATGGAAGATACTATTCAGCTATAAAATGGATAGCCATGAAAACATTATGCCAGGGGAAAGAAACCAGACATGAAAGATCATATATGGTATTTCACTTATATATGAAAGATCCAGAACAGGTAAATTCATAGAAAGAGGACACAGATTGGGGGTTACTTGGGACTGGAGGCAGAGGGGGTGGGGATGTGGAGCGACAGCCTATATCCAGAGTTTCCTTTTGGGGGATGAAAATGTTTTGGGACTAGATAGAGGTGATGGTTGCACAACACTGTGGGCGTGTTAAACGCACTTCACTTTAAAATGGTTATTTTTTTAAATGTGAATCTCACGTCGACAAGAAAGAAAGAAAAGCAAACAACCAACCGACCGACCAGCTAGCCGGCTGAAGGAAAAGGGAAAGGGTCAACGAAAGGGACCTGCGTGGGAGGCGGACCGCCTTAGGCTGAGCAGCCAGCAGAGGGCGCTGTGGCACCCTTAGCGAGCCACGCAGGGGAGACCTCCCCGACTGGGAACCCATCAAGTGCCTGGCATTTTGCTCTTGCGTCTTAGCTTTGTAAGATCAGTACCGTACCTACCCACTCCATTTGCGAAATCTGAAGCTAGTAGGGGTTTGAAATGCAGGATTCACTAACTGCGGGTTTTTAAGTGCCTGGCCCAAGGTCTGCCGCTGGTGCATGCCAGATGGGAGGCCAGGACTGTGGTACTCTTTCCACAGCGCTGAAGACTGAATGTCTGGACTCCATCTTTCACCTCTCAGGACACGCCTCCTTGCCTCCTTTTCACAAAATCTCTTATTTTCTCTCTCTTTGCAATTCAGCTCACAACTTTCCTTCCACCCACCTCACCCTCTACCCTCAGGAATCTTCCCCCAGCAGCCTCCTCACCCCACCCCTGCCCCTGAGTACAGGCACTGGCATGCCTGGGTCCCTCCCTGAGCCATTGCTTGGGGCTCTTCTTGTGTCCCTGCTTCGAGTCTGTCTGTCCTGTCTCCCCTAGGCCCTCAGGTCTGAGGAGGGGGCCTTCTAGAGGTTTCGTTTTGAGAACTGCCTCCTTTGGGCGGGTGTAGAAACCAGGCAGACGCACCCACTTGTCCCTCTCGCTGCCCAACTGTCCTGCATGCTGTGGCCCCCGCCCAGCTGCAGAGTTCCTCAGCATTCCGAGGCTTGCCAGGGCGGTCGGTCGGATGAGCTGGGAAGTTTTGCTTGGGTCAGAGAGCCAGGATAGGCATTCAGGGAAGGGAGGCCAGGGGGAATACTGGGGTGAGAGGTGGGGAGTCAGAATTTTCTGTGATGGAGTAAAACTGTTCTATTATGGGGGAGCTCCCAAATCTGAACGCTCTTAAACTTGGTTCCTCCCAAACTGTGAACCAGACATGAACCACAGAACCAAGAAAACCCTTCACTTGGATTCAGAAATGCCCAGGTTTCAAGACATTCCCCTTCAGCCTCTTGGAAGATAAACTGTGCCTCTTCCCAGATTTCTGACTTAGCACTACAGCCTTCCCCAATCCCTCCCTCCCCTATAAAATTTCCAGTGTCCTCAGGGCCTCAGGATTGGTCTTGGTGGAAAAATCTCTGGAAAGCTTGAGTCCAGACAAGAATCCTATTTCCACGGGGAAATAGGATGGTAGATGGTGGCAGAGAGGGCGTGGGAATAAAATCCAAGGAGATGGCTCTGAGTCCACCCTTGGGGACACAGGCCAGACGCCTGAACGTTTCCAAAGCAAGAGGTCCGAGTTGAAGGAGCACTGTGGCAAGGTGGCCAGGCAGGAGGTGCTGGGCAGAAAGGGTGAGGCCAAAGGAGTGAGAAAGGAAGATGAGGGTGAGGGGCGGCAGGGCTGGGCAGAGAAGCTCTGGAATGGGGGCTGGGCAGACAGGCTGAGGTGAGGGAGCTGGGCCAGCAGAGAAGCCGGGGCCAGGAGGGTGGACTAAGGAGCCATGGAGGAAAGTGAGGAGGCTCCTGGGTGGGGTTGAGGGATGGGGGCAAAAGGGGGATGGTAGTAGAGAGGGCGTGGGAATAAAATCCAAGGAGATGGCTCTGAGTCCACCCTTGGGGACACAGGCCAGACGCCTGAACGTTTCCAAAGCAAGAGGTCCGAGTTGAAGGAGCACTGTGGCAAGGTGGCCAGGCAGGAGGTGCTGGGCAGAAAGGGTGAGGCCAAAGGAGTGAGAAAGGAAGATGAGGGTGAGGGGCGGCAGGGCTGGGCAGAGAAGCTCTGGAATGGGGGCTGGGCAGACAGGCTGAGGTGAGGGAGCTGGGCCAGCAGAGAAGCCGGGGCCAGGAGGGTGGACTAAGGAGCCATGGAGGAAAGTGAGGAGGCTCCTGGGTGGGGTTGGGGGATGGGGGCAAAAGGAGGATGGTAGCCCAGGAGCCAGGCCCTCAGCCTCTTGAGTAGAGGGAACCAGAGTCTGGTTCCTTTTGGCACAGAATAGACTGTGATGTGGATAAATGGTGGAAATGTCCTGTGGAAGCCGAAGAGAACTTCCTGAAGCAGACCAAATCAAGCTTGCTGAAATGTCCCCTTTCTGCCACGTCCCTCTCGCTCAGCCCTCTGCTGCCAAGATGGAGTTTCCTTTGGACAAGGAGAACCCAGCTCTCAGAGACGCTGACTGGAGACACGGGAGAAGCAGGGTCTCTGGGCCCCTTCCTGGGACACATCGAGGGCCCGCTGTCATAGCCCGGGGGGGCGGGGGGTGTGGAGGTGTGGCTGTGCTGAAGAGAGGCAGTCACCATTCTCCACTGAGCGCTGCTCAGGGCAAGGCCTAACGGATTCCAGGCCAGGCAAGAATGGCGCACAGACCCCTCTGAGGATTCAGGCACGAGGCCCCCACGCCGGGTTGCAGTGTGTGTATGTGTGTTCCGGTGCATATAGGGTATATAAGCACTGATGTTGTCTTACGTGTGTGGGAACCCAGGAGTTAGTAGAGTTGGGTCCTTTGAGGCCAGTACGTCCAATGACTCATCCTGGGCAAAACCTCTTCTCTTCACTAACCCTGTCTTTCAAGGCCTCTGGAGATGGGAAATCCCTGCCTCCTTTGTTCCTTCAAAGGAGGAATGCCCACTGTGGGCCAGGCACTGGCGACAGAGTGATAAGACAATCTCAGATCTCATGGGCCTTGATTTCAGGGAAAGAGAGGCAATAAAAACAAACAGATAATCCCATGCAGGAAGGGATATGAGCTATAGAGAAAAATAATCCATTCCCTCCGCCCCAGTCCCAACCCTGCAGCTATTAGAAAACAGCCACATCTAGAAGTTTCTCTATTGCGGGCTAAATACCCCAGGCTCCTTCAACCATTTAGACTACTCTGGTTTCTACATAACCATCTGAAAGGGGACACAAGCCCCTTAGCCATGGTCAAGGCAAGAAACACCCTCCCTCCCCACCACAGGATTCCCAGAGCCCCAACCCTTGTCGCCGGGGTTTCTGTGGGTTTCCATGAACACAGCTGGCTCCCACCTCCGTCCTTGGCAGCCACTCCACACTCCTGACTCATCCCAGCCCACAAGCAATGAGGAGCGCCAACTCTTTTCCTCATGAACCGCTGCTAAGCCACATCTCTCCCACCTGATTTTAAGCTGAAGTGCCAGGATTTATATTTGTCCCAGAAGTTTCATCTGGCCTGAGGCCACCTATCATCCAGCCTCCAGAGAGGGCTGCTGGTTCCTAATCTGACCTCTGAACTCTCTTCCGGCTGTCAGAGAAGTCTCATCTAGAAGTGTGATTTTCCAATCTTCTGGGCAGAGCGAGGGACACGTCTGCTACAGTCAGAGGGGCCTCCTGCCAGGGTGGGGCCGTGCTCCTTCACGTGGACTCTATTTTTTTCCTTCTGGCTGCACCAAATGACACGGGGGATCTCAGTTCCCCAACCAGGAATAGAACCCCTGCCCCCCTGCAGTAGAAGCATGGAGTCTTAGCCATCGGACCACCAGAGAAGTCCTCCTTCTTGTGGATTCCTGGTGTGTGGAGGGGCCACAAAGCCCCTAGGGTGGTGGAAGTCTTGTGATCAAGTGCAGACGTGCGGCACCTGAGAAAGCCTCCCCTCCCGGTGATCAGTCTGGTAATGGATTTTAAAATGGGCGTGGAATGTTATAGCTCAGAAGTTCCCACACACAGAGAACCGTCAGGATCATATGGGGGGACTTAAAGAAACAAATGCCCAGCTGCAGTGTTTCTCAACCAGTCAGTTCCGGGTGGAGCCCGAGAATTTATGTTGTTTTTTAGGCTCTGGGGTTACTGAATCCATACTGGCTCTTAATGATCCCCACTGGCCTTTCCAAACGCCCACAGACAATTGCTTCCAGAAGGCCACGTCTCTGTGGCTCTCTTCTTCAAGGGCCTCTCTGCCCAAACTGGGCCATGGTCCTCTGACCGTGGTGTCTGGCCCAGAGCAAATACCAGTTCTTTAACTGATGGCCCAACAAAGCTGGGGGTTGGGGGAGGGGTGAGCCTCCAGGCGTTCCCTTCCTCAGGGTGCCTCCCCTGCCCTGGCCCTCCATCCCAGCACCCCACCATGGCTCCTTGGTTCTGCAGAATGGAGAAGACAGGGCAGGATGGGAAGTGAATGGGACTGCCTTCTCTGAGGCTCCACCTCAGGGCTGGTATTAGGGTGAGGTCTGAAAGGGGACACAAGCCCCTTAGCCATGGTCAAGGCAAGAAACACCCTCCCTCCCCACCACAGGATTCCCAGAGCCCCAACCCTTGTCGCCGGGGTTTCTGTGGGTTTCCATGAACACAGCTGGCTCCCACCTCCGTCCTTGGCAGCCACTCCACACTCCTGACTCATCCCAGCCCACAAGCAATGAGGAGCGCCAACTCTTTTCCTCATGAACCGCTGCTAAGCCACATCTCTCCCACCTGATTTTAAGCTGAAGTGCCAGGATTTATATTTGTCCCAGAAGTTTCATCTGGCCTGAGGCCACCTATCATCCAGCCTCCAGAGGAGGGCTGCTGGTTCCTAATCTGACCTCTGAACTCTCTTCCGGCTGTCAGAGAAGTCTCATCTAGAAGTGTGATTTTCCAATCTTCTGGGCAGAGCGAGGGACACGTCTGCTACAGTCAGAGGGGCCTCCTGCCAGGGTGGGGCCGTGCTCCTTCACGTGGACTCTATTTTTTTCCTTCTGGCTGCACCAAATGACACGGGGGATCTCAGTTCCCCAACCAGGAATAGAACCCCTGCCCCCCTGCAGTAGAAGCATGGAGTCTTAGCCATCGGACCACCAGAGAAGTCCTCCTTCTTGTGGATTCCTGGTGTGTGGAGGGGCCACAAAGCCCCTAGGGTGGTGGAAGTCTTGTGATCAAGTGCAGACGTGCGGCACCTGAGAAAGCCTCCCCTCCCGGTGATCAGTCTGGTAATGGATTTTAAAATGGGCGTGGAATGTTATAGCTCAGAAGTTCCCACACACAGAGAACCGTCAGGATCATATGGGGGGACTTAAAGAAACAAATGCCCAGCTGCAGTGTTTCTCAACCAGTCAGTTCCGGGTGGAGCCCGAGAATTTATGTTGTTTTTTAGGCTCTGGGGTTACTGAATCCATACTGGCTCTTAATGATCCCCACTGGCCTTTCCAAACGCCCACAGACAATTGCTTCCAGAAGGCCACGTCTCTGTGGCTCTCTTCTTCAAGGGCCTCTCTGCCCAAACTGGGCCATGGTCCTCTGACCGTGGTGTCTGGCCCAGAGCAAATACCAGTTCTTTAACTGATGGCCCAACAAAGCTGGGGGTTGGGGGAGGGGTGAGCCTCCAGGCGTTCCCTTCCTCAGGGTGCCTCCCCTGCCCTGGCCCTCCATCCCATCACCCCACCATGGCTCCTTGGTTCTGCAGAATGGAGAAGACAGGGCAGGATGGGAAGTGAATGGGACTGCCTTCTCTGAGGCTCCACCTCAGGGCTGGTATTAGGGTGAGGCAGGGGAGGCCCTGACTTCCGGTCCAACCCTTAAAATGGCACCAGCAAGAAGAACTTATTTACGAAACAGAAACAGACTTGCAGATTTTTTAAATGAATATATGGGGACCAAAGGGGAAACACGGTGGGGAGGGCTAAATTAGGAGCTTGGGATTAACATACACACAAACTGCTAGATATAAAATAGGTAATCAACAAGGACCTACACAGGGAGCTCAACTCAATGTTCTGTAATAACCTACATGGGAAAAGGATCTGAAAAAGAATGAAAATATGTATGTATAACTGAATCACTATGCTGTATATATACCTAGAGCTGGCTTCCCTGGTGGTTCAAATGGTAAAGAATCTGCCTGTAATGCAGGAGACCTGGGTTGAATCCCTGGGTTGGGAAGATATCCTGGAGGAGAGAATGGCAACCCACTTCAGTATTCTTGCCTAGAGAATTCCACGGACAGAAGAGCCCAGCAGGCTATAGTCCATGAGTCGCAAGGAGTCAGACTCGAATGAGCAACTAACACACACACATACCTGAAACTAACACAACATTGTAAATCAACAAGACTCCAATAAGAAAACTTTAAAATAATAAAGTGGCATCAACAAACTCTGCCATCAAGAGAATATTTTAATGCCATATATTTTTTAAATCAAATTAATTAGTTCAATTGATGCCAAAAAGTCCACAATGAACAAAAAGTTAACATTTTTAAAAAAAGACAGGATCAGTAATGGTGCCAAGCCACATCGGAGGCTGAGGTAAAGGGAAAAAGAAGTCATAGAAACAATGCAGAAAGACAGTTCAGAGCATGTGTTACCCTGCTCCCTCCCTACCAGGCTGCAGAGAGGCTGAGTCCCTCTCCCATGCACACTGGTGTGCCCCATCCAGCAGCCTCTGTGGCAGAGTGGCACAGCTCTCCCTCCTCTGGGGAGCCTCTCTCCCTGCCAGCTCAGGCTCACGTGGACAGTTTTAGCTGCTCCCTGCTGCAGCTTCTCCTAACATCTTCTCTTCCTTTACCCTGCCCACTCCTGGCCCCTCTGTGTATACTGTTCCTACATTAAACTCTTTAAAAAAAAAAACAGAAAGAAAGAAAGAAATGATGCAGGAAAAAATATTAAAATTCAAAAAATATCCTTAGAAAAGCTGCTTTACATCCATGACACAAGAACCATAGGAGACTTTCTTTTAAGAAAAGAATAAATAGCTCATGGAAATGAAAAATATGATAGTAGAAAACAAATCAGTAACATTAAGAAAATAAGGATGAGGCGACTTCCTTGATGGTCCAGTAGCTAAGACTCTGTGCTCCCAATGCAGAGGGCAGGGGTTTGATCCCTGCTCCGGAACTAGATCCCACATGCCGCAACTAAGAGTTTGCATGCTGTGACTAAAGAGCAAAGATCCCATGGGCTGCAACTAAGACCCAGCAAAGCCAAATAAATTTTTTAAAAAAAAGGAAGAAAATCTCCCAGAAAGTGGATCAACAACAACCCTTACAAGCCAACTAACAGACAGACAACAAAAAAATGCAAAGGGACGGACAACAGAAGAGAAAAGAAAGTTTGGGAATCAGTTTCCTACATGGACATCTAATCAAGGGATCTGGAAGAAAGAACTGAGTATATAGTAGAGAGAAGATAGTCAAAGCAATAAAACAAGAAGATTTTCCAGAACTGGTGAATATAAGTGCCTGGGTTGAAATAGCCCGTCAACTGTCCACAGCCATGAAAGAGAAAGACAGGACAGACACTTTTAGAAGGCTGGGGTTAACTTAAGGTAACACCCTGAGAGCTTCCGGGAAAGCAGTTATCTACAATGAGCATAAGCACGACATCAGACCTCTCAATAGTGACATCAGAAGCCAGACGACCATGTGAGATGCCTGCAAACTCGTGAAGGAAGATTATTTTTAATCTAGAATGCTATATTCAGCCAAACCATCAATCAAGTGTGAGGATAGAATAAAGGCATTTTCAGACGTGCAAGTTCTCCAAAGAATTTCTCTTCTTCTATAACCTTTCTCAGGAAACTAAACAAACGAGGGAGCAAAGCAGGAAAGAAAAGACACAGGATCAAGAGGACAGGGCACCCAGCGAAGAGAGAGACTAGGGAGCTCAGGATGGCTGTGGGCAGGCAGGCGAGCACCAGGCCAGGCTGGAGCAGTGTGACAACAAAAGAGAGATAAAAAAAAAAAAAAAAAAAAGACAGGTTTGACCATGCCAAAAATCATGCTTGAGGCCAGTGAATGTTTAAGAATACACAGCCATGGACTTTCCTGGTGGGGTGGTTAAGACTCGGTGCTTCCAGTGCAGGGAGATGTGGATTTGATTCTTAGTCAGAGAACTAAGCGCCCACATGCTGTGCAGTGAAGTCAAAAGATTTTTTAAAATTTTAGTTAAAAAAAAAGTACATACACTGTTGGTAAATACAAAAATCTAAGCAAATAGGTCGGGGTGGGAGGTAGGAAAAGCAAAAATAATGCAAGAAAGGAAACAATGAGAGTGCCCTGATCAGCTTAATAATGAACAATATTTACCTGATAAAGATAAAAAGCAGAGCCTATGGATTTAACAATATTGAGAGCATTAAACCACGTTTGGGGGAGTATACAGAAGGTGAATCTTCATCTACACAACAGGCAACCAACATATAATGTCTAAACAGATTTATCAAGAGGCAGCTGCATAAGCAAATCACTTACAAGCACGGAGGTAACAGCCAGGTAAAAAGCTCAAAGTGGCATATTCTGAGCAAGGGGTGGGCAGGTCCAGAGCGGAGGGGCGGACTGCTGTGTTTTATTTTCTGACTTCAGCACTATTTGACCTTTTTGCTTGTGTGCGTGTCTTGGATTTAAAAAACGAGTTATTGAAACATAAAGAAATGCCCATCCTCTTGTTGCTTCTCCTTTCGTAGTTTTTCTGCCTCCTGAGAATCCACCCTCTTCACTTGCAGCCATGGCCACCTCCGCTCATACCCACGGGCATGCTCACACAGTCTCTCTCAAACACTCACACTCATCACAGACACAGCAGCCCACAGTGACAGACGCACAGGCAGATGTACAGAATACACAGTAACCCCCAGACACACACGTCATTACAGATTGCCCCAGACACAGAAGCCCCCATCAGCTCCTACTGCAGAGACTCCAGGTCTTCCCTGCTTCTCCAGCCCCAGGAGTGCCTCAGGCAGAGGAGGTTTTCTTCAGCTGAATCACCCTAATTGCCTTCTCTGCTCAGAGTGTCCTGCCCTGGGGCTGAGCAGTCACACCATTAACCCTCTGGGGTAGATGGTACAGAAATGAGGTCGGCACAGGGCCAGAGCTGGCAGTCAATGTGACTAGTAATAGCCACCTTCATCCTGCTTCTAGTGGAGGCCCTAAGACTTGGAGGAGTCCAGTGTCTTGAACCTTGTGGTAACGCTGTGAATCCTTGAGCAAGTCACTGCCCCTCTCTGAGTCCGCAAAGAGGTAGGTGGCCTATGAAGCTCTGAGACGCTAAGATTTCTGACCCAGGCTGGGCCGGGCTTCCATCCCCTCCCCTGGAAGCCCTCTCTCCACGCTGACCTCCAGGATCGACCCCAAAGCATACACTGTGGCTCTTACAAGCTTACAAGGGGCACCTGGTGCCCCACCCACCCACCGCCACTTCCCTCCCCCTCTGTGTCCCTCCAGCACTCACCACCACTCTGGTCCCGTTATCCGGCAGTTTGTCAATGGCCAGGGTGCCCCCACCCAGGTCCTGGCTCAGCTGAGTCCTGTCCAGCTCCGACACCTGGCCAGGGCTCTCTCGGGCTCTCCGATTCCAGCCCCACGCGGTTCCCTGGGTGGCCCCTCCAGAGCCTCGGCCTGCATCCTGACCTGGGAGAAAGGGACAGAAAGCTGAGTCCTGGCAGTCAGAGTGAAGCCTGGGAGGGGGACCAGCGCACTTATTCTGAGAAGCCCTGACCCCCCAATACCATCATTGACTCTGGGGACACTGACACAAGAGCAGGAGACACCCAGCATGCACCAAGCTCCACCCCATAAACTTTGCATACGGAACGCTTGAGCCCTCACTCCAGCCCTCCCCTGAAAATCTGATGCTCTCCATTTTTCGAACAGGAATCAGCAGCTCACAGAGATTAAAGAAGGTCATAGAGCAGATCAGAGATGGAGATAAGTTTCAAACCCAGGCTGATCTGCCCCTAAAGGGTTGATTATTCTCAACCTCACTAGAATCATCTGGGGAGCTTTAAAAATTCCTAGTGTCTGGGTTCTCCACCCCAGAGATTCTGATGTAGTCAGTCTGTGGTGTGGCCTGTGCATAGGGACATTTAAATGATCCCCAGGAGAGTTTTTGAAAAGCCCTTGGACCTAACAAGGCAGACAAGGGTGAGAACAAACGCTCTAGTACTTTCCAAACCAATTCCCTATTTCTCTGCCAGAAATGGCACATAATCTCATCTTCCAAGGGACTCCAGGGACTAGACACCATAGAGCAGAGTTATTTTAGTTCAGGGCTTCTCATCCTTGGTGCCACTGACATTTTGGACTGGATAATTCCTAGTTGTGCAGGCCCATCCCATGCATTGCAAGATTACAGATTTTTTTTTTTTTTTTTTGCAGCATTCCTGGCCTCTACCCACTTGATGCCAGTAGCCCCTCCTCCCAGGTTGTGACAACTGAAGATGTCTCTATAGCGGGGAGCACTGTTTAGTCTTATCACTACCTTGAGCAAGTTACTTTCCCCACGAAACAAGGAGCTTTACAAATCCATTGAGGATAACAAATGGGTTTCATCTCAAAAGCCACCTCCAATGGATAAGTGAGAACCAGGAATGCTCTAACTGGGAAGAATTCTGAGGCTCCATTTGTGTTTAACAGGAAAGATGGTCACGATCAATTGGCAGTGTCTGCGGTGAGCACAGGATTGAAGTGGCTGCACCCAGGCCATCTAGCAGCCGTTCCTCGACCCAATATTCTCTCCAGTTCCCTCTTGGTCATTAAGTGCATTCCAAATGACACAGAAACCATGCTTTCCCATTTCAGAAAAAGAGTCATGCGTGACCACAAAGATGTGTCTTATCCTGTATCTCCAATTGCCACACCTATTATGGACGTGTATATGCACCAGATGGGAGAAGCTGACATTCCCTGTGACCTCCATCAGTTTTAGGCCTGTGCTGTGTCAGATGCCCTGCCCCACCTGGTCCCCAGAGCTCCCGGGGTAGCCTTCTCTCCTGCAGCACCCACCAGTGGTCCAACTATGTGCCCGTCTCCCTGGTAGACTTGGGTTCCCCCAGGACTCTGCCGCCTACCGTAAATGTGCATCCTGGTACCTAGCAAACAGTGGGTGCTCAATCACTGCACAACTGAGAACATGATACTGGAGGTAACTTGGGAGCCAGCAAGGACAGAGGTTGAGAAAAGGCTGGGCCAGGACCAGGCCTGGGGCTAGGGCCAGGACTCTTTGCTGTGGGGCTCTGGTTTGTCATTAGACATTTTATCCAATTAAGTCATTCTTGGCTGCTGGCGCCTGCTGGATCCTTGCCGGCCCCCTCTCACTCCTCTGCCCCTAATTGCAACCAGATGCTCTCGAGAAGATGGAGAAAGGGTGGTCTCCCAACCCCTGCCCCAAGATGCCCACTGGCTGAGATGGACCTGAACCCAATACTGGGAAGGCAGCCTGCCTGTGGCTCAGACCCCAAGGCAGGGCTGACTGTCTTGCCCCTCTCGGGTGGGGCCCACAGCTGTCTCTGGAGTCAGAATTATTTGTGCTGGGCTGCCTGGGTCCTCCTGCAAGCAGCCCTCAGGCCTGGGCAGGAGCCAGAACAGGAAAGGAGCTTGTGCAGAACAAGCAGAGTAGCCCAGCTGGCCCGGAAAGGGATGCTAGGGATCTGCAGGCATCACAGTCCTGCATCTGAGACAGAAGGTGCCTGGACGGTGTGGCCCGAGGCCTGGTGAGAGGGCCCCATCAGAAGTGTGGCCAGGGATGGCACACCTGATACCCACAGGCTGTGTGACCTTGGACCCATCAGTCTACTCGTCTAAGTAGAAGTAGAAAATGGGAATGACAGTTGTGCCTATGGCACAGGCCACCATGAGCATACAGTAAGAAGCAAAAATACGATTTTATAAGTAGGAAGACTCAGGGCCAGGACCAGAGACCAAGTATCCAGGAAGGAGAAGGGCCAAGGGACAGAGAAGGAGGTCACCGAGGAACCTGCCCCACCCTGACCTAACCCCGAATCTTGCTCTCCCAGCCCCCACCACAACTGTCTCCCTGACACCCAGGTGACTAGGATGGGACATCACTGCCTCAGCCTGCAGAAGGAGCCACACAGCTGGCTTTGCACGTGCGTATGTAAGGGCCTATGTGCGCGTGCGCACACACACACACACACACACACTTGCCTGAAGGCCTGGGTCCTCCTATGGGCTCTAACCCCCGGCCACCGCCTGCTCTGCCCTCCTCTCAGCACCCGTCCCCTGCCTCTGCATGTGAGGGGACCTGCCTGTGAGTGATGGCGAGAAGCTTCCAGAGCACCGCTAGTCCTGTACTCATCCACTCCACCACCCATGACCCCAAGTAGTGAACAAGTCTAGTGTTTGCACTGTGAGGGGTAATAATAGTAGCTCACTTCTAGAAAATGCTTACCCTGTTCTGGCACTATTCCCAAGGTTTTAAACCCACTAACTCATTTAATCCCCACAATCGCCTCATGAGAGGGGTGCTGCTGTAGACCCATTTTACAAACTGGGAAACCCAGGTCACGTGATCAGCCCATGACCGGGTTTGCACTCAGGCACAGCAAATGCAGGTTTGCTCACACCACGGTACACCACACGCAGGCCGTTCTCTAAGGTGCAGGGCAGCCCCAGGGCAGGATGCACAGGTGCTGTTGGCCCGAACTTGGGAGGTTCCCCGGCAGACTGTACCCCCTTGGAATGCAGAGGGGCAACCTAGTGGCCATGCCCCAACCCTCTTCTGGTGCCGCTGCCCTGCGCCAGGGCAAGAAGCAATGGGCTGACCTCAGGAGGCCTGGTCACACCATCCCAGCACCTGAGCCAAGCCACCTTCATCCCACCCGTCACCCAAGCATGCCATTTCAGCCCCACGGCCACCACTGGGTTGTGGTCACCATCACCTCTTTCCTGGTGATGACTTCAGCCTCTACTGTTCATGCCCTTGGGCCAGTCTCCCGCACACCTGCCAGAGCCTCCTGTCCAGAGGAAAAACTCCATTCCATCCCTCCTGTGGGCCCCTCTTGCCACGACCCTTCGGCTAACAGCCCAGCTCTCCCACTCAGCACTGGAGCCTCTTCGTGATCAGATCCCTGCTGGCTTCTTCAGTCCCCCAGTCCTCTCCAGGACTCAGCCCCACTCTCTCTGGCCTTGGGACTTCACACGGCAGTTTTCTCAGCCTAGATCATTCTGCTCCATAAATAAATGGAGCTGATGCGCTCTTGCTCATCCTTCAAGTCTCACGAGGTGTCACTTCTTCCCAGCGCCTTCTGTGACATTTCTGTGCCTCACCCCAAATGCTATGTGCATAGTCCCAGCCCTGATCCTGACAAATCACTGCTATCTGGGCAACCACAAGCTCTAGGTGCTTGACATAGAGTAGATGCTTGTCAAGCACACACAGGTGATGGATAGAAGGAAGGAAGGAAGGAAGGCAGGCGTGTTTAAATTCTCAGAACTCCTGAGACCCACAGGACTTAGAAGACTCTTCTCTTGGGGCACAGCCTCATCAGAAACCCTCCTTGTTATCACAGCAATAAAAACACAAGTTTGGAATCAAATAAGCTTGAGATTGAACCTTGAATCTATCGCTTACTGACTATGACATTGGACAAATTGCACAATCTCTAAGTTTCCTCCTCTAGAAAATGGAAATGATAAAATCTACACTTGGCAAATCATTGTGAGTCTTTAACAAAATACTGTACACACAGCAGGGTCCTCCTGCCTTTCCTAGGTTTCATATGAGAACCAATTTTCCAAGGGGTTTGGGGAAGGCTCCAGACTCTGAATTGAAATCCTGCCTCTCAGTTACAAAGCCGCCAACTGCACTCTCTTCCCTCTTGCAGGCAGGCAGAGACTCACTGAGGACCCTGATCTGGGGAGCGAGAGGGAGGCATGAGGAAGGGGTAGGGAGGGATGGCCAGTGGCTCAGAAGAAAAGAGGGGAGGAGAGGAGAAAAGAAGAATTTGCCTCTCTGAGTTTCTCTCAAAGGGACAGAATGGGGTCTGTGAGCCCCTCCAATTCATTCACTCACTCAATACACGTTTATTGAGCCCCGTGTTCCAGGTAGGCTCCCCAGGTGGCAAGAGTGGTAAAAAACTCGCTTGCCAACAGGAGACATAAGAGATGCAAGTTCAATCCCTGTGTTGGGAAGATGCCCTGGAGGAGGGCATGGCAACCCACTCCAGTATTCTTGCCTGAAGAATCCCATGGGCAGAGGAGCCTGGCGGGCCATAGCAGGGTCACAAAGACTCTGAAGCAACTTGGCACGCGCGCACTGTGTGCCAGGCACTGTGTGAGTGCTGGGGCAAAAACAGCAAACAGGTAGACACAAGCCCTGTGCCCATGAAGATTCTAGTCGTCAAAGACACACAAGATGAGTAATTCAGCCAGCAAGACAATGTGAGATGGTGAGAAGGACTGTGGAGGAAACAGAAGGACAGAAGGGTTGGGGTTATTTCTGCTCTGGACAGGGCCCTTAGGGAGCCTCTCTCAGAGGTGGCCCTTGAGCTGACTGAGACCTGGATGAAGAGAAGCTAGTTACCTGGCGATCCCAGGGGACAGCAGCCTGAGTGTTTGGGGAATCGAGAGCAGAGGTGGGGGTGGGGAGAGGCTGTCCAATGGCCACTGGGCTGGGCGGAGACTGGATTTCAGTCTCCATTTGTTTGAAGATCCCTCCCTGGTGAGCAAGGAGAAGGCTGGAAGCAAAGTCAAGGCTGCAAGGGTCCCTAAAGGCAATCTGGTCCTAACTTCATTTTATGGATGGAGAATCCAAGGGGCAGAAAAAGGATGAAGCGGCCAGGGTCACCCAGGGTTGGAGTTGGGCCTGATCTGCTAATTTCCAGGATAGGATGCCGCCTCCAGTGGCCTTTTCCTTCTCTGTCTGCTGTAGGCCCTTCCAGTTTCACTCAGCCCAGACCCAGGGTGCCTTCAGCTCCCACCATGCACCCTAGTATCTTCCTGTTTCCCCATCTGTCTATCTGCCTGTCAGCCTCTGTTGGTTTCCCTCACCACCTGACTGTACCTTTGGGTCATTCATCCATCTTTCTCCTGCTCCTGTTTTAATGACAGATGAAGTTTCAAGGCCAGTTCATCTAGAGGGAAGGGAGATCTCAGCTCCCCCCTGAGCCCCGCCCCCCTCCACCCCCAACCCACATCCCCTCTCCCCAGCATAGCACAGAGGACTTGGAGCCTTGGGGCTGGATGGCAGCACCTACCCCTCAGGTCCAGCTCCCAACTGCCCTCTCACCTGTCACCAGGGCTCCACCACCAATCAGGACAGCCCTCTCCCAGAGGGTCCCACTCTCACATCTGTTCTCCCTAGAAGACAACCCCTGCTCCAAACAGGGCCCGCTCAAACCCAGTCTGGTCGTTGTGAAAAAAAAAAAAGCTGGACATGAGAGTCAGCAGCGCCCCCGCTGGCTTCCTTCAGTCTCACCAGTCTCGCCTGCTGCATAGAAAAGTTCATTTCTCCTGGCTGAATCTGCCAAAGCTGAGGAGACAGGGTGTCCTCTGCTGAGAGATGTGATTCGAATCTCTGCCTGTCCCCTCTTTGGCCCCCCGGGGTATCTCCTCTTCCAACCACCTCTGAAGAGGCAGCCCTCAGCCCAGCCTGGCTCTGGACCCCGCATTGCACATCCTTGTTTCCTTCCAGTGCCCTCTTCCCCACCTCTTTCCGTGGATCTCCCATCTCGGACAGGTTCAGAGCCATTCCTCATCAACCCAGTCATATCCAGAGTTCAGAAGATCCCATCAGGATGGGTTTGCAAAAGACCTCAAAAATTGACCTCCAACGCATTCCTTTTTATATTGACTTAATTTTTGTTTTTGTTTTTGTTTTTTTTTTGCAATTACCTCATACACATCATAACAAATCTGGAAAGGAGAGACAGTTATAAAAAAGATCTCTCATAATCCTATAATCCCACAAAGATTTTGCCCACAGCCTCACTTTATAAGGGAGGAAACAGGCCCAGAGAAGGAAAGTGACTTGCTCAAGGTCACACAGCAAGCAAGATGTTGGAACTAGGAGTCGCGTCTCTGGCCACTCTCCATGTGGTCTCTCTGGAAACTGGTGGTTTTGCATCAGCAGCCTCTTGCCACCCAGGCTTCCTCTGCACTCTGCCCATACTCTCCTTCTCAACAGAAACCCAGGCCTGTCTCAGCTATATTCAGGGACCATTAGAGTCAAGAATGCCATCACTGATGCTATGCCTGATGCCCACAGACCTCTGAGACACAGCAGCCCAACTACAGCATCCCCCTGGACAAACCCCCCACCTGCTTCATCCCACCCTGGGGGTCATCTATGCCCGTGAGGCACGGAACTCTATCTTCCCAATTCTCTCTGCCAAGAGGCTTGACTGCAATTACCCACCTCCCCAACCCCAGAGAATGCCTGCATACATAAGGAAGAAAGAGGAGAATGCAAAATTACTTGCTGGAAAATGGTTCTCCTTTATAACAGGAGAGACTCAAGGTAGATCTCCGAAAGGACTTCCAGGTGGGAGAATGATTGCAGACAACTGCTGTGGGGAAGGTAGGACACCCCACCCTCCTAATCTAGAGCCAGAACAGCTAAAGACCAGGGCAGAGTGGAGCAAGAGTGACTGGAGGACCCTAGAGGCTGGGGGTGGGGAAGCAGCAAGTTGCTTCTTTCTGGGCCCAGCACTGCTCTTCAAGTACCAAACAGAGAGGAGAGGGCGTCAAGCTCCCCACTGCCCTTGTTGCAGGAGAGATGGTGGGTCTCCTCCATCTTCCTGGCTACTGCCACTTGGCCCCCAGACTGGGTCATCTTGGGAGTGAGGGCAGCGGAGAGAAAAAGGAAACAAAACTGAAGCAAGAGACATCCCGGACTCCCATCTCATCAGAATTCAGCCTCATCCAGTGTGGCTAGGGGTCCCTGTGACTTTCCCACCGTCCCCTTTGGGGCCAGAGCCCAGTGCTTTATGGATTCCCTCTCTCCTGGGGTCCCTCCAGTGTCCTTCCAGGAGGGAAGGAGAAATCGGGGCATCGGTGTCTGATCCTTCCACCCTCTCACACACCCTGTGTGTTTAGGAAAGTAGGGTTCCTTGCTCACCTGCCACCGTCCACAGCGCTCCTGGCCTCCCTCGGACACGACCCCTGGCGCCTCCGACATGGCCAGCCTGCCGGTACCTGTCCATACCCACGCCCGCCCACCTGCCCCCTCGACCCACGACCCTGACCCACCCCCACCAACTCTGGCCAGTCCTACCTGCTCCGGGCTGGGGGCTCAGAGCCCGGGCAGCCTCCCTGAGCACCAGCGCGAGGAGCCAGAGCTCGGCCCGCATGGT
>SJYC01111767.1:0-56458 GCA_006408675.1 Madoqua kirkii
GGGGAGGCGGGGGGAGGAAGGGGACAGGGCGGGGAACCCTTGGGCTGGCAGAACCCCCGAAGAGCATCAGCTACCCCTACACCGCACCTTAGCTTCTGCCTGCCTTCCCCTCCTCCACTCCCTGGGGGAAAGCGGGGGAGAGAAGGCTCGAAGGGCCAGATCCCAGGAAGGGACAGTGGGCGCCCCTTCTTCAGACCCTGGGCTCCTACCATCCACCCCTGACACATTTCCACCAGGCTTCCCGACTTTCTGGGCTGTTCCACAGAGTTGTGTGGGAATCTGATGCCCACCCCCACCCCAGGAGTCTCCCCTTGCAGCAGAGGCCTGAATTCCACGCCCTCTTATGGCTTCTCTCCACTTTATCCCACCCAGTAGACAGGGGGATGGAGGGGACCTGGATCATCCCTACTTTGAAATAACCTGGACTTCTTCCCACCTCCAGAAAGTAACTGAGGTCACCCTCCTCTTTGGGGACCCCAGACCTCCACAGGGCCCGACTCAAGTCTCCCCAGGAGTCTCCCCTTGCAGCAGAGGTCTGAATTCCACGCCTTCTTCTCTCCACATTATCCCACCCCGCAGACAAGGGGATGGAGGGAACCTGGATCATCCCTACTTTGAAATAACCTGGACTTCTTCCCACCTCCAGAAAGTAACTGAGGTCACCCTCCTCTTTGGGGACCCCAGACCTCCACAGGGCCCGACTCAAGTCAATCTTCAGAGAAGAGCAAGGAAACGTCTCACCCCAACTGCCACCACCTTATAAGCAGGCTCTGGGAATAGATCACTTTTTTTTTTTACCCTACCAGAACAGAATAAAAATACCCTCAATTTAGGAGATTTAATAGATGGCAGGGAATCAGGTCAGGACCCGGAGGTGCCTCTTCCCTCCTCGACCTACTTCGTGCGAAGGCAAGGAGATCCCGCGCTGGATGGAGGGAGAATGAGGGTGAAGGGGACGCCCTGACATATACAGGCTGGGGCCCTAAAGACTAATCTTTCAGAATCCCAGATCCTTCTTCCTCAGGACCTAGGGTCCCAGAACCGACCTCCTTTAGCCCCACGTCCCCTAATCAGTTCCAATGGGACAAGACTAGGCCTGTCTGTAAGTTCTTCTTGTTGTCTCATTTAAATTGCGGTTTTGCCAACTCTCAGGATCAGAGGCTGCTGCTTCCAGCTGCGGCTTCTTGCTGCCCTCTAGTGGCCACGTGGCGAGCCGCAACGCGTGTGTTTTACGGTTTTCGGCGATTTTCCAGACCTGCCTACGCGCTGCGCGTTATCTCAGACTCCAGCCAGGCGGGTTCACATCTCTTTGCCCCTACCTTCCGAGAGGTAAAGGTGAGAGGACCCAGGACGGAATTCCACCTCCGGCAATGATCTTTTTGAACAGTCCCCTGTCCGGGATGCCCCGCGCGCGGTCTGTTTTAAAAGGTCTCTTAATAAAGGACTCAGGCTGAAATAGCAACTTGGAAATAATTAGAAGCAAATGACGGGTCAATTTTTTTAAATGTAAGCTTCTAGAACTTGAGTGTACATCAGAATCACCTGGGGGGTGGGGCTTATAAAACACAGATTTCTGGGAGCCACTCCCAGGTACTATAGTTCTGAGGCCGAGAATCCGTATTTCTAACAGTTTCCCAGCTGGTGGTGCTGTTCTCAGTAACATATTTTGAGAACCTCTGCTCAAAATTTGTTTTGCTGTCTCGCTGTTCCTCATCTTGCCCAAAATAGAAGTGATGAAATAAATGTCAGCACAAAATCTTGGAAGTAGAAAGTTGTAAGAAAAGTGGTGGCTGGGAAAATTCGAATTTGGATCCTTAAAAGCGTACGCAAGGGGGCACCCGGATTTGAACCGGGGACCTCTTGATCTGCAGTCAAATGCTCTACCACTGAGCTATACCCCCTCTGCTGGTTTTCCGCCTGCGGATCACTTCTTAGTGCTACGCCAGCGCAGGCGCTGTGACTGCGTCCGCAAACGGAAGTGGAATCCAGTATTTTCAAGAGACAGAAAGACTAAAAGTCTCGAGAGACTACTTATCTGAATGCAGAGTTTGTTTCCGGAAACTCTGAACTAAAGAATTCTAATGATGTAAAAAAAAAGCAGTTTGGGACTTCGGGAGGGGAAGTCCCTCACTTCCCCTAAGCTTTCTCACTTCCTGGACCTTCCTTTGGGCCTGGGTCTGCCTTTCGGGCCTTGCTAGAGCGCCCCTAGCGTTTCTCTTGGCGCCCATCTCTTTCCTACACTCTCACAGACACCTCCAGTCCTTCCCGTCCCAGCCCAGGCCCGGCCCTTAGAAACTGTCTGTCTTCAAACAGACTGAGATCCCGGGCAGTTGAGATCCCCGGCTACGTAGACCTGCGTGCAGGCGCTACCATCAGGAGAGAGGGCCTTTGTATAGCCCCCAAAGAGGCTGAGGGCGTGGCTTGGCAGGACCTGGGGCTCCATCCTGATCGCAGGCCAAAGAGGTCCGCAATGTTGAAGGACCCTTCCTCTTTAGACTGTAAGGGAACTTCAGGAGGAGCACAGCAGGACTAAGAAGCCGGGGAAGAAAAAAAATAACCTAAACCTTAGAGGGGGCACCCGGATTTGAACCGGGGACCTCTTGATCTGCAGTCAAATGCTCTACCACTGAGCTATACCCCCTCTGCTGGTTGTCCGCCTGCAGATGACTTCTTAGTGCTACTCCAGCGCAGGCGCTGTGACTATGTCTACAAACGGAAGTGGAATCCAGTATTTTCAAGAGACAGAGAGACTATAATCTCGAGAGACTACTTATCTGAATGCAGAGTTTGTTTCCTGAAACTCTGAACTAAAGAATTCTAATGATATAAGAAAAAGCAATTTGGGACTGCGGGAGGGGAAGTCCCTCACTTCCCCTAGATTTCTCACTTCCTGGATTTTCCTTTGGGGCTGCGTCCGCCTTTCCTGCCTTGCTAGAGCGCCCCTAGCGTTTCCCTTGGCGACGCTCACAGACACCTCCAGTCCTTCCTGTCCCAGCCCAAGCCCGGCCCTTAGAAATTCAGTCTGTCTTCCAACAGACTGAGATCCCGGGCAGATGAGATCCCTGGGATTCTCCAGGCAAGAACACTTGGAGTGGGCTGCCATTTCCTTCTCCAATGCATGAAAGTGAAAGTGAAGTCGCTCAGTCGTGTCCAACTCCTATCGACCCCATGGACTGCAGCCCACCAGGCTCCTCCGCCCATGGGATTTTCCAGGCAAGAGTACTGGAGTGGGGTGCCATTGCCTTCTGAGCCCACTGTATCTGTGTCCAGACTCTCACAGCGTTGTGCACTTCCTAACTTTCGAAGAGAACAGACACACTGACCTCAGGACCATCTCAGGTTTTCTGGGAGGTAATAGCGCTGCTCCCTGTACAGGACCGGCAGCCTGGGTTTCCATCCTGTTTCCAGCTCTACTTTGATAGGACTCCTGGGCTTTTCCAACCCCTAAAGTCCCCTACTCCCCTCCTTCCCCTAGGCCCAGGCAGAGCCTAGAGCTCTGAGTGCTGGCAAACCCGATGTTAGTCACCTGGCAGAGGGCTATAGAGTCTAGGACCGAAGGGCCAGTCCCCATATAGACCCTTGACGCAGCCCCTTTCCATTTCCTGGGTGGATTTCCCCTGCCAGAGGACTTTGTATGAAACTGAGAGTCAGTTTTGAGGTGCAGCCAAAGGAGTAGGCAGCAATAAAAGGTGAGCAGTTTTCAATGGCATTTATTATATCTTCATAAAATTCCTACTACGGTGTGGGAAAAAAATCACTACAAAAAGACAAGATAAACAAATGCTGTAGGAATCTGGGATATTGGGAGGAGTGGGATTCACACTGGAAGGACACTGCGAGTGAAGGGGTAGCTTTAAAGCTCAAAAGCTGTGGTCAGACCCAGCATCTCAGAGGGAAAGGGAAGGTGAGGAAGGAGCGGAACCTCCTGCAGTGTTTGGAACTGTCTCTGGCTGGAAGGTCCTGTCCTCCACCCTCTCCCCTCCCAGGTTTTGGCTCTTCCCTCCTTCCCTGGTGGTTCAGGGGTTAAAGTGTCTGCCTGGAATGTGGAAGGCCCGGGTTTGATCCCTGAGTCAGGAAGATTCCCTGAAGAAGGAAATGACAACTCACTCCAGTACTCTTGCCTGGAGAATCCCATGGAGGGAGGAGCCTGGTAGGCTACAGTCCATGGGGTCAGACACGACTGAGCGACTTCACTTTCTTCCTTTCCTTCCCCTGAGCCAGCCCCTTCACCTTTCTGGACTCTCCTTTTACCGAAGCGTATGGGACAAAGATGGCTAAGGGGCTGGAAAGCTGGAGTGGAGGTTAAGGGGTTGGGTAGAGGTCTAAGAAATAAAGAACAATTCCAGGGGTCTCTTGCTCTGCCCTCCATTTTTCCTACAGAGAGGCTGAGGGCTGAGCGAGGGAGCTCCACTTCCTGATCCCCCAACAGCTTTCCTGGTGTCTCTAAGAAAGATGCCTGCTTCCATGGAGTGAATGGCAGCTTTTTCTTCTGTCCTGTCTGCAGCAACTCAGAGTGCTCCATCTAGCTCCACAGTTGAGGGGTGGGAGGGGCGGTTGGGTGGACAGTGGCAATCTCACCATCCATAGATGCCCCTGGTCACTAGAGCATCATAGAAAAACAATAAATAGTCACTTGGGTTTTCTACCCACATAGTCCATGCAAAACCCTCCAAGTTTCTGGTTGGCCTCAGGCTGGAACATCAGTTGGCAGTGGCCTGAGACTGCATCCACTGCAGCCCGGCAGGCAGCCTGGGGAAGGAAAGAACAGGGCAAGGATCAGCATATCCCATGAGGCTGATGGCATTCCCAACCCCCAGCCCCACCCAGAGCTGACTGCTGGAACACCCAAATTTATATGCAGTTTTGCATTCGGTTAACAAACATAAATGAACTGTGCAATGGGTATTATGCTAGGGGTTACTGGTGAAAAAACAGACATGCCCTCTAGGGCTTGCAGCCTAGCAAAGAGATAGATATTAAACAGATGGTCAAACAAATAATTGTATAATTACATACTGTAATAATGTTTAGAAAGGAGATGTACAGAGACTTCTGGATGTTTGGGAGTCAGGGAGTGCTTCTTGGACAAAGAGGCCTGGAGCCCACCTTAGCAATGTCTTTGGGCAAGCCTCCAATGCCACCTTTCCACCCACTCCATCACTGGGTCAGCGCCAGGGTGGCTTCAAAAGCCTGAGCAGAGGCTCCATAAGCAAGTTCTTTCATTAGACTGTGAGCAACTCCAAGCAAGAATGGGGTCTCGGTCATGTCTGTGTCACTTGGCACAGTTAATGGCACATGAGGGTTACTTAGGAAATGCTGATTGAATTGAACTGAATATGGGTTGGAGACGGGGGTGGGGGGCTCCTCTTGACCCAGGAGTTAGAAGGACATGGCCAGAAATACGTGGTTCCTTGGGCTGGCCTGCCTAAAGTCTCCCCTTCTTCAACTGGGCCTCCAACCCCCTAACCCACTGTGACTCCACTTGAGACAGAAGAGGACAGGGGATGCTCCAGGCCTGATTTAAGGCCCCTTCTGTGTGACCATGGCCTAGCTCCTTCACATCCTCAGATATTTAATTAGCAGCTCTCTTCTCAGCAGCCCCTCCCTGGATACATTATCTAAAATTGCAACATTCTCCCCAACACACACCCAACTTCCCTTTTCTATTGATGTTTCCCCTTCACACTTATCACTTTTCAACTTACTGTACATTTTTCTTATTTTTACTGTTCAGTGTCTTTCTCCCCTCCTGGAAAGTAAGCTCTGTGAGGACAGGGATTTCTATCTGTTTTGTTCACTAATTTTTCTCAGGTGCCTAGAACAGTACCTGGCACAAAGTACAGTTTCTCTGTATCCATGGAGTTCCAGGGTTCCAGGAACCCTGCAGACATCAAAATTCTCAGACATTCAAGCCCCTTGTATAAAGTGGCATATATTTGCATATAACCTGGTCACTGATTTAAATCAGTACTTTAAGTCAACTCTAGATTACTTATAGTACCTGATATATTGTAAATGATATGTAAAAATTGGTAAATATAATATAAATGCTATGTAAATCATTGCTAGCACATGATAAATTCAATTTTCACTTTTTGGAATTGTCTGGCTTTTTTTTTTTTTCTGAATATTTCCAATCTACAGTTGGTTAAATCTGAGGATGTGAAATCCATGGATATGGAGGAACAACTGTAGGTTCCCGGTGAATGTTAATTGAATGATATCATTTATTCTGTACAGAAACTCTGGAAGGAAACTGCTTTCTTTACAGATAAGGAAACTCAAGGCCAGAGTCAGTGATTTCTGCCTGGAAGGCTTGTCCCCGAGGTCTTCCCATGGTTGTCTCTTCACTCAGGTCTCAGTTCAGAAGTCACCTCCTAGTAGATATGGCCCCTGACCACCAGAGCTCTAGCAAACACATCCCTGTTACTCAATTTCACTTTCCTCGTAGCATTTCTCAGTACCGAAAATGTTTGTGTTTGACCGGAGCGTCACCTCTCTCCCCAGTAAAACAAGCCCCTAGAGAACAGAGACACTGTCTCGCTCACAGCTTACCCACAGCATCGTAACTGTGGGCAGGTCTTCAGCTGTCTTGACCCAGATGCTAAGGGATGCTATGAGTCAGATTCTGTGAGAGGCTGAGGGCTGAGCGAGGGAGCTCCACTTCCTGATCCCCCAACAGCTTTCCTGGTGTCTCTAAGAAAGATGCCTGCTTCCATGGAGTGAATGGCAGCTTTTTCTTCTGTCCTGTCTGCAGCAACTCAGAGTGCTCCATCTAGCTCCACAGTTGAGGGGTGGGAGGGGCGGTTGGGTGGACAGTGGCAATCTCACCATCCATAGATGCCCCTGGTCACTAGAGCATCATAGAAAAACAATAAATAGTCACTTGGGTTTTCTACCCACATAGTCCATGCAAAACCCTCCAAGTTTCTGGTTGGCCTCAGGCTGGAACATCAGTTGGCAGTGGCCTGAGACTGCATCCACTGCAGCCCGGCAGGCAGCCTGGGGAAGGAAAGAACAGGGCAAGGATCAGCATATCCCATGAGGCTGATGGCATTCCCAACCCCCAGCCCCACCCAGAGCTGACTGCTGGAACACCCAAATTTATATGCAGTTTTGCATTCGGTTAACAAACATAAATGAACTGTGCAATGGGTATTATGCTAGGGGTTACTGGTGAAAAAACAGACATGCCCTCTAGGGCTTGCAGCCTAGCAAAGAGATAGATATTAAACAGATGGTCAAACAAATAATTGTATAATTACATACTGTAATAATGTTTAGAAAGGAGATGTACAGAGACTTCTGGATGTTTGGGAGTCAGGGAGTGCTTCTTGGACAAAGAGGCCTGGAGACCCACCTTAGCAATGTCTTTGGGCAAGCCTCCAATGCCACCTTTCCACCCACTCCATCACTGGGTCAGCGCCAGGGTGGCTTCAAAAGCCTGAGCAGAGGCTCCATAAGCAAGTTCTTTCATTAGACTGTGAGCAACTCCAAGCAAGAATGGGGTCTCGGTCATGTCTGTGTCACTTGGCACAGTTAATGGCACATGAGGGTTACTTAGGAAATGCTGATTGAATTGAACTGAATATGGGTTGGAGACGGGGGTGGGGGGCTCCTCTTGACCCAGGAGTTAGAAGGACATGGCCAGAAATACGTGGTTCCTTGGGCTGGCCTGCCTAAAGTCTCCCCTTCTTCAACTGGGCCTCCAACCCCCTAACCCACTGTGACTCCACTTGAGACAGAAGAGGACAGGGGATGCTCCAGGCCTGATTTAAGGCCCCTTCTGTGTGACCATGGCCTAGTTCCTTCACATCCTCAGATATTTAATTAGCAGCTCTCTTCTCAGCAGCCCCTCCCTGGATACATTATCTAAAATTGCAACATTCTCCCCAACACACACCCAACTTCCCTTTTCTATTGATGTTTCCCCTTCACACTTATCACTTTTCAACTTACTGTACATTTTTCTTATTTTTACTGTTCAGTGTCTTTCTCCCCTCCTGGAAAGTAAGCTCTGTGAGGACAGGGATTTCTATCTGTTTTGTTCACTAATTTTTCTCAGGTGCCTAGAACAGTACCTGGCACAAAGTACAGTTTCTCTGTATCCATGGAGTTCCAGGGTTCCAGGAACCCTGCAGACATCAAAATTCTCAGACATTCAAGCCCCTTGTATAAAGTGGCATATATTTGCATATAACCTGGTCACTGATTTAAATCAGTACTTTAAGTCAACTCTAGATTACTTATAGTACCTGATATATTGTAAATGATATGTAAAAATTGGTAAATATAATATAAATGCTATGTAAATCATTGCTAGCACATGATAAATTCAATTTTCACTTTTTGGAATTGTCTGGCTTTTTTTTTTTTTCTGAATATTTCCAATCTACAGTTGGTTAAATCTGAGGATGTGAAATCCATGGATATGGAGGAACAACTGTAGGTTCCCGGTGAATGTTAATTGAATGATATCATTTATTCTGTACAGAAACTCTGGAAGGAAACTGCTTTCTTTACAGATAAGGAAACTCAAGGCCAGAGTCAGTGATTTCTGCCTGGAAGGCTTGTCCCCGAGGTCTTCCCATGGTTGTCTCTTCACTCAGGTCTCAGTTCAGAAGTCACCTCCTAGTAGATATGGCCCCTGACCACCAGAGCTCTAGCAAACACATCCCTGTTACTCAATTTCACTTTCCTCGTAGCATTTCTCAGTACCGAAAATGTTTGTGTTTGACCGGAGCGTCACCTCTCTCCCCAGTAAAACAAGCCCCTAGAGAACAGAGACACTGTCTCGCTCACAGCTTACCCACAGCATCGTAACTGTGGGCAGGTCTTCAGCTGTCTTGACCCAGATGCTAAGGGATGCTATGAGTCAGATTCTGACAGGAGAGAGACGAGAGAAGTTTCTGATGGTCGGCTGGTTGGGATAGGCCCTGAAGGTCCAGGTAGGACAGCTACTAACCCTTCCCCGGTGAGGGCACAGCAGCCCTGTATGTGCCACGGGTGGTCTTTGATGGCACTAAGGGTGAGGAACTGGGAGATCTCCACGATGGTCATGGAGTCCTTCATGTCTTGCTTATTGGCAAAGATGAGGATGGAAGCATCTCGTAGAGCCTGTGGAGAGAGGAACTCAGCCCCAGTCAGCCTGCCAGGACCCAGCCTCCCTTCTCACTGCCCCATGAGCCCTCTCTAGCTCTCTTGCTTTCCCAGCAAGACAGCCCCATGCCCAGGTGGGGCAAGGATGGAGGCCCTGCCCAACAGTAACAGCCACATGAAATGACACCAACAGTTCACGGAGTGCCTCTCGACCAGCTCATAGAATCCTTACAGTGATCCCAGGAGGCAGGAACTGATGACCTTTCCCACTTATATTGTACTTGGGGAAACAGAATTAGGGAAGTGCAGTAACTCGTGTGGGGTCCCACCACAGTGAGTGACAAGTGACTGGCACTTGCAACTCTGAATTCTGTGACCAGTTGCACTGAAGGCATTATTGCCCTTCATCTGGAATAATCTTGCCCTGCCCAAGCTGCTAGGATAGAGGTGCTCAGAGACTGGGGCATCAGTAATGATACTCAAGAAGCTGTGTGAGTAGACTCAGGTCACAGCTCGTAGCTAGTGCCCTGGGTCCCAACTGCAGGGAGCTTACCTCATGGGCCAGCATCTTATACAGCTCCTCTCGAGTGGCCAGCAGCCGATCCCGGTCTGTGCTGTCAATCACAAGGATGATGAACTGGCCAGCAGAGGGAAGTTGTGAGTGATGATACACATTCATTCACCCCATGAATGTGTCTCTTCCCACTTTACTCTGCCTTGATGTGAGCCCCACAGAAAACACACTGTCCAGTCTCAAGACCTCACTGCCCTAGTCCCATTTGAATTCCCCTTTTATCCAGATCCAGGGTGGAGAGAGCACAACTTCTGATTGTGTGCCAGAGGTTATGCCAAATCCTGAGCATTGTGACTCCACTTGGGTCTCACCACAACCTCGTGGAACTGGAACTGTTACTATCCCCATTTACAAACTAGGAGATTGAAGGTTGGTGAGGTGATGTGGTGTATCTTGCCCTCAGCCATACAGCCTAAGAGTGGTAGCGCTGGAGCTTGAAATCAGCTCTCACTCCAGGAATGAAACCACTGGATTCTGCTGCTGCCAGAGTGAGAAAGTAAGGCCCCCAGAGACAAAGAGCTTACCCCATCCGATGCATCAAACAGAAAGCTGCCAGCAAGCAAACAAAGCTGCCAGGAATATTCAAAAATTTTAACAGGCATTGTGCTGCATTAAGTATTCAGCACATCTGAATTAGCTCTTGTTTAATTTTTTAATTTTCACAACAACAAAAATGAGATCTTTTTTTTTTAATTCTTTGGTCAAGTTGCACGGCATGTGGGCTCTTAGTTCCCCAAAACCCATACCCACTGCAATAGAAGCACAGCGTCTTAAACACTGGACCACTAGGGAAGTTCCAGAGAGGTCATTATTACAGTTCCCATCTCACAATGGGGGAACCAAGGCTCAGAGAGGTTAAGTGCCTGGCTAATATCACACCGCTCCTCCAGCCCAGGCCATCTCCTCACCTCAGTGTTGGAGTAGTACGTGTTCCAGGTGGAGCGCAGAGACTCCTGTCCTCCTATGTCCCACATGAGGAAGTGGGTCTTTTGCAGAACAATCTCCTCCACATTACTACCGATGGTGGGACATGTATGGACCACCTCATTTGTCAGGCTAGGGAGGTAGGAGAAGGCACCAACCATTCAGCCCAGCCCACTGTCAGCTCTGGCCCCCATCTTAAGTCAGGCTGAATCGAACTCAGAGCAACTCAGCCCAGGCTGAGAGAGTCTCTGCTGGGGATGAGGGAATGCAGACAGGATCAAGTCCTGCTTGACTTGGACCCCAGAGAGGGGAGACTCATTAGAACATTCTCCCCCAACTTTAATATGCAGCTGAGTCTTGCTAAATGGCAGATTCTGATCCAGAGGGTCTGGACTGGGGCCCAAAATTTTGCATTTCTAACAAGCTCCCAGCTGATGTCAGTGCTGCCAGTCTGTGGACCACAGTTCGGGTAGCAAGGGATTGAAAAAAGGAGACAGACATAAGTGAGGGCCTTCAAAGAGGGGCTTTGTTTAAAGTGAGTTAGAAAAAAACACATGTTTTTATATGTAGGAAATAGCTCTGGAAAACCTGGGACACAAAACTGGGAGTTAAGGGTGAGAGGGAACTTTACTCATGTTATTTGAATTTCTCTTTTCTTCTAACTTCTCTTTTCTTCAGGAAAAATTATATTTTTTCAGAGAGAATTTTCCTGAGTAAATACTCAGGAAGTTCCACACAGGAGAGATGCCATCCAGAGAGTGAATATCGGGAAACGCACACGTGCCAGGCTCTGCTAGACCGGGACCTGCAGAGTCCAGCCTGACCCAAAGCCGGCCCTCCCTTTTGGGTTTGAAAGTGAGTGACTGAAGTCGCTCAGTCGTGTCCAACTCTTTGCGACCCCATGGACTGTAGCCTACCAGGCTCCTCCGTCCATAGGATTTTCCAGGCAAGAGTACTGGAGTAGGTTGCCACTTCCTTCCCCAGTCTGACAAGGGACTGAAAGGGGGCTGAAAAATGAAGACACAAGGTTGGGGTGCCGGAGTTAGCAGAGACCTGACGCTAGGGGGAGCGAAGCAAGAGATCATCGGTCAGGTTTGGACAGCTTTAAGCTCACAACCGGCTTTGGCAGGGACCGCGGGTAGTTGGCGGGGAGCAGTGGGGTTGCTCATACCGAGCAGGATTCGATTGCCTGACCGAGAAGCCACTGAACTGACGGGCCCTGTACCAGGAAGGTCACACTAGTGTTCCGCCTGTTTGTTCTCCGGGCTACAAGAGACCCAAGAAAGGGCTCCGGTGATTGGTCCAAATGCCTGTCAGTCTAGTAGGAAGGCCCAGCCCCCTCCGTATCCGAGAGGCACTTACAACTGGTAGAGAATGGTGGTCTTCCCTGCATTGTCCAGTCCCACGATGATAACCTTGTGCTCTGGAGGCATCCGGGGGAAGGGCAAGGTCAGGGCCAAACCCGATGACCAAGGGATTGTGTGCCCCACAGGGCCTCCCAGGAAGGAGACAAGTGTTCCCAGCAGGCTGGGGGACCTCGGCCCACGGTACTACTTCTGCTCCCGAGCCCCCTCCCCTCACAAGAAACTAACAGGACAGGTTTCTTTCCCACCGGGATGGGACCCCTGAGCCACCTCGGGACAGCGGAAATGAGAGCTGAGCCCCACTGTCCCCTCTCCACATTTCCAGAAAAAAATGGTTGTGCAAAAGGTCCGGGAGCTCAGGGCTTCTTGTTAACAGAAGGGGTCTGAAGAAAGAGCTGAGCGTGAAGTCACGACCGTAGGAAACTGGGGACGGCGTTTAGCCCGAGGAAGGAGGCTCGCCAGGCCAGGCGCCCAGGCATGTACCGAAGCGCGCCACCGACGAGGAGTGGGCGGGGAGAGGGCAGGGGAGACTTCGGAGCAGGCGGGAGCCCCCACGCAGGATTCTTTGAGCCGGAGGTGCCCCATTGCATCTTCCCAGACCACCCCCCAGGTTGAGGGGGAGGAGAGGGGGCGGGTAGCAGGTGGGAGCTGGGTCAAAGTGGTCACTTGAATGACTTATGTGCCTCTTACCCCGTTCCCCGAAGATGCTCATCAACTTGGCCATCAGTTGTCCCATGGCAGGTCCGGAGTCAGACGCGGCTAGGACTGGGGGCTCTTTGGGGGCCCAGGTCGAGCCCAGGTGGCTGGAGCCCCGCCCCCTGGGGAAGGCTCTCACAGACTTTGCCTATGAGGTCTCCGAAGCCGTGAGAGTCTGTCCCCTAAGGGGCCTGGGAATCCCCTGGGACCCTGGCCCCAGGAGGGCAATGAGCTACCTGTCCAGAGCCCTGGAGGTGCAAGGAAAACGGGGTCCAGAATTTACATCTTCCCCCTTACCCTGAGGAAACCCCTGAGTTTCTGGGTGGACTAGTCTCCCCTGCAAATCAGGAGACCTCGCACAGGGGCCCACACTAGATGCCAGCTCTCACTTCTCCAAGTGCTGTGTCTGGGGCACTCAAAACAAGCAAAACCCTAAGCTGTCCATCTTCTGTACCTACTAGCTGTGTGAGGCAGAGAGGGCTCATGGATCGTCTCTGAGCTGGGAAAATGTTCCATCCCTCAACAGGTCTCCAGCTGTGTCATCAGTGTGGGCCTTTCGGCCTCCTTCGGGTGAGCTCCCTTAGGGAGGGCTGGGTGTCCTCTCCTTCTGCAGGCTCCTTGGTAATGGGCAACTCCTAGGAGTAAAGCAGTACTCCTCCCATGATTTGCTGGCAAACCACCTGCTTGGACATAGCTTTCTGATTCCCAAGAGTGGGCATCTGAAGATAGGGATGGAGCAAAGAGAGAGCCTTCAGCCAAGAAGACCCTACAAAGGGGTCCAGGATCCTGAGACCCAGCGAAGAAGAGCTCAGGGCAAGAGAGAACCAGGCTAGAGGAGAGAGAGGAAGAGGGAAACCGCTTGTTGTTGTTTGTGTGTGAATTTCCTTCTTTGCATAAACTGGAGGAAACCAGAAGACAAAAGGAGATGTGAAGAAAGCAAACCAACATCAGGCAGAGGGGGCAGTTAAGAGAGACCCATCACCACACAAGAGACCAGCTTCCTCCAGCCCACTGCCACTGCCCACCACAGCTCATCAGTGCTCCTCTCCCCCAAGAGAACAACTTTTTAACTGGTCTCCCTGCCTTCCCTTTACCTAGAGCATCTGCCTCACAGCCCTATTAACCTTTCTCAAGCACAGCTCAGAGTCTGTTACTCCACAGCTCATAAACCTTCCATGGCTCCCTGTTGCCCACTGAATTCAGATCCATCTCCTCCCGTGACATTGAAGAACTCCCAAGAACAACGTCCCACCTGCCTTTGTGGGTTATCTCTCATGCTCTGCATCCATGGTTCTTGCCCACACATACCCAGCTATGATTTTGCTTCTGCGTTTCCTCCTCTGAGTGCCTTTCACCCTCTCAGAAAGGTGGGTTCCTAAATCTCTTCAAGTGCCCACTACATAAGCCACCTAATTCCCAAACCCTGGCCTGGTTCTCCAGTCAAATGGGGCTTCCTTTCTACACTGAGATCATAACTGGCCTGTCTGCTTTCTCCAATCAACTGTGAGTCCTAGAGGGCAGGGTCATGTCTCTCTCACCTGTGTATTCCCCACCACCCACTCCCCATCAGCCCAGAGCCTGGTGCACAGTGGGGATGTGTTGCTTTTGGACTGAAGAGCTATAAGCTAAGTTACAGCCTGAGAAATTGTGTTTGGGGTATTAAAAAAGGAGTATGAACGGAAGTTGAAGAGGACTGAAGAAGGCTGGGTAGTTTGTGGAGAGAAGAGGGAAAAGTTCACTAAATACAGAATTTTCATCCCACCCAGAGTGGTGCCCAGAGTTAGATGGAAGGAGAATTGACTACCAGAGCTCATCTAGGCTGAATCCATTCCTGCACTAGTTAAAAATGGGCTGGGCTGTGCTGGAGTGGGGTAGGGTAGAGGCTCAGACATGTGTTAGGGGAAGCAGCAATATTTAAAGCATTTTTACCATCTGTTTCCTGGAGCGGTGGGGGGGAGGGTTGGAGGGTGGGAAGAGGGAAGGAACCTCTTAGTGTACCCTGCCCCCACCATCAGTTGCAGAATTGAAAGTGACTGTTTCTGCTCACTGGAGCACATTCAGTAAACAGACACAAGCTGCCTCTGCTGTGAGGCCCAGAGGTAGGCTCTTCAGGGGGGACTCATTCATTTATTCATTCATTTGACAAATGTGAGTCAGGAATAGAAACATGCCAAGTAGACAAAACAGGCCTGTCCGGGTCTTTTCGAGCTTGCCACCTAGTTAGAGAGACAAAATATACGCACCCAAAAAACAACTAAAAAAGAGACAGTGGAGGGGGGGAGGCCTGATTTAGAAGGGAGTTGTTCTTGCCTGGAGAATCCCAGGGACAGGGGAGCCTGGTAGGCTGCCATCTATGGGGTCGCACAGAGTTAGACACGACTGAAGTGACTCAGCATCAGTAGCAGCAAGGCACACTTGTCTGCTGATGTGATTACTGGGGCTAAGATGAGATTTTTCTTGAGGTTACTGAGCTGGAAACCACCCCATCTTCTGCCCTGCTCTCAAGTCCTGGTGGTCACAACTCAGCTCTCATTTTTTAGCATGAGGGAAACCTTCAACCTCTCTGACCTCAGCTCATTCTGGGGCAGAAACTACTAAAAGGGCAGAAGCAGCTGGTCAAGGAGGGAGATAGGAGGTGTCCCTAGCATCTCAGCTCCTGAGTCCCTGAGGTGGCTGCAGTAGGAGCATCAGCCTCTCTGGGCCTAGTCCCAACCGAAATCCTTATGTGTTGACAACCACCAACATGCTTGTTGTGTGATGGTTGAGGGTTGGTAGTTACCAAGAGACAAGAATCTCTCTCCCCTTATCCCTCAATATCTCCAAACCACCTAGAAATGCCCCTCCCTGCAAGTTCCGGGTGAATGCAATTTCAACCAGAAGGCATACAGTGAGAAGACAGAAACATACTTGGACATCTGCTTCTTCCTGCCCCGCACCCCTCCCCTTGCAGAAACCAGGGCACCCTGGGCCAGGGGAATCAGCATTAGACTTGGGGGTCATGGACACCAGAGAACTTGAAATCTGAAGATCTCAGTTCAAGTCCTTGCTTGATGGCTGTGTAGCTATGAACAAACTGCTTAACCTCACAGAGCTTTATCTGTAAACTGAAGCTAATGATCCCTGCCTTTGATTAAAAGTACCAGGATCCACTGCAGATGGAGTTCTCTATGGAGCCCCAGACGGAGCCTGTTTTCTGCTCTTTCCCTTTTGGATGTTCCTCCCACAGGAGGAGCTGTCTTCGGCTCCCACTTAGGCTTGTGCCCACTTTGTCCAAAACTAATGTCTGCCTCTAACCTGTTTTTTTCACTTGCTTCCTCTATGTCTGGGAAGACCACACCCACAATCATCCAAATGCTTCCCTCTCACTAGCCACCTCCAATTGCTCTCCAAGAACTCTCAATCCTAAACACTACTTGTCTCTTGCAGCCACCGCCTCCTTACCTGTTCCACTGCAAACCCTCATTTCTCACCTGGAGCACTACAGCTGTTTCCCAGCTAGGCCGCCTCAAATCTATGCTCCTATGACCCCACTCTTCCCTTCACCTTGAGAGCACCCTTTGATAGTGAAGTGTCAAGAATGTGTCATGCATGTCACTTGCTTCCTCTGCATTGAATACTTTCCCTGGTTCTCTGCAGGTTAACTCCTAACCAGCCTTCTAGACTCTGCTCAAGCCTCACCTCCTCTAGGAAGCCCTTCCTGATCTCCCCAGGTTAAGGCAGGGACTTCTCTTTCAGATTCCCCTAAGACCCATTGCTTCGCACATCAGAGAGCTCCCTTATGAACTGTCTGTTGCTCCCATTTAAGACTTGTGCCTGGTACATAGTAGATGCTCAATAAATGTTTGCTCAATGAATAAACACAGGAAAGAAAGATTGATTCCACTGCAATGCAAGGGCAAGAGCACCACAATGGAGGCAAAATGGGCTCCAGTCCCAATAGTGCTGGCTTTGCCATCAACTCCCTGTTGACCATGAGCCAGTCACTCAACCTGTGAGCCTGTGCAGTTCCTCTTTCCTTGGGTTTGCTAACCCCTCATCTGGAGAGTCTGAATGTCTGTTGCCCTCTGTACACACACAGACACACACGCATGCACACTCTGGACAGGATTATCTGGATCTACTACCCAAAAACAAGAACAGGAGAGTGGAGAAATGGTTTCTGGGTGCTATGTGAGGCAGACAAGTCCACATCCTGCCACGTGATGACAGCAGGAAATGTCACCCTTACCCGCTGACTTTCTTCCTGGCCTTTTCTCTTTTAGTCTGGGACTGGAGGAGTTCCCAATTCTCTACCCACCCCCCACAAACCGATTTCCTTCTCTCTCACAAGGCTAGTTAGCAGTGAGTGGGGTGAGGTCGTTGTGGAGGCATCAGTGGAGGAAGCTGGAAGTTCAGCCCTTCCCTCCCTGAGGAGCCCGGGAGCAGCTGAGGCCACAGGAGCAGAAAAACACACAGGCTTCTAAGACTGTGAGCCAGTGGCTCTGGATCTGACCCCCTGAATGACCTCCAGGACATTCCACTTCCCTCTACAGTTTCTGGTTTTCCCTGGCTTTACTTATGGGGAGACAGGACAGGTACCGGTCTTGGGGTGGAGTGGAGCTGAGACTGGCCACAAAGCTCCTGTCAGGCTTGAATATAATGTGTCAGAGTAGAAAGTCGAAAGTCAAAGCACCATCTCTCCCGCTGAGCAAATCACTCAGGGCGCCGCTGACTCCCGCGCCCACCGCTTCACTCTCTCTCCCTACAGGTCAGCAGCTCCCACACACCTAGGCTGGCAACCGAGTGGCGAGTGATGGGGACAAAGAAGCAGGCCTGGGAGGCGGCGCAAAGGACAGGATGGCCGTTTTATATGTGGCAAAATACTTCTAGGGTAGTACAGACGAACAGAGAGACAGATGGGGGCACAGGACACCAGACAGGAAAGGGGAAGGGTTGGGCAGTGGTCTCTTCTAACCAGTAAGTGGAAGCTGCACCCCACCCCAAGTGGGGGGTGGGGTGGGACAACATTGGCACAGGAGGTGGCGAGACAGGCATGAGGTGCCCATCCCTGAGGCGGGCAGCCGGGCAGGGCCCAGTCCTCGTTGGCACAATCGGCTCTCTCTGGCCCAGCTGGGTGCTGGGGGGCAGGGCTGCTGGGCAATGGGATGCTAGGCAGAGGGATACTCCAGAGCAGAGGGCGTACCAAGGCCTCTCCTGGGTGCAGTGGTCATGGGTAAAGGACAGGATCACAAGAGGCAAATACAGAGCAGCAGCAGCAGCAGCCAAGCCCCCTCACCCCTCCAGGGGAGATCTGACGTCCAGAGGCAACCCCTGGGGTGGTGATTAACTCTGGGGCACCAACCATAGGGCATCTTCCCTGGGGCCTCAGGTTGAGAGTGAGGAGCAGTTTTTTTGGTTTCAAAATGAGGCGATCAGAGTGTTCCATGGGCCCAGGTGATGAGAGGATGGGGAGGGCTCAGATGCAGAGGGGCCCCCTCTTTTGATGGCAGCAGGCAAGGGATGTTGTAGGCAAAGCTCATTCCTGGGGTAGGCAAAGGCTTGAGGCATGGAGGTGGCGGGACGGGGAGCAGCATCTGGGGTGGCCTCCTCCTCAGGGTTCGAGGTCCTGGGCAGGCACAGGGCACTGCACCTGATGCCTGCCAGCATCTGCCCAGACCACTCCAGACCACTCCGTGAGCCAGCTCCCCACGGAGCTTCCAGTGCTGCGGCTTTCACCCTCCAGACAATGAAGCCAGGAAGCTGCAGGCAGGTGCTGGGGGCGGGGCTCAAGGTAAAGGACACGGATCTGGGGTTTGGGTAAGAGAGCCCTCATGTGAGAGTCTGTGGTCTCCCTCTCCAGGAAAAGCCCCTCCCCTCCCCATTCCCAAATACTCCAGGGTGGAAAAGAAAGGGCCACACCACTTTAGAGCCCGGAGTAGGAGTTAAGGAAGTGCACCTTTTCTCTGGGTGAGGGGAGAGAGCCCCCTGAGGTGGAGAAGGGGATACTGCAGAAAGGTGGGCATCCTCCATACATCCACAGCAGGTAGGTAAAAACCTGCCGCCGAGGCTTAAGGGACTCTCGGGAGCTGGGTGGAAGGTTACCACCAAAGAAACCCCAATCTGAGCAAAGGCATCTGAAAGGAGGGAGACAGCGCCCCCTGGAGGCAAGATACACCTCCGCGGTGAGCCCCCCTGTCTCTCCCCTCCCTTGGGCTCAAGAGCCCTTCCTCCCGCTGTGTAGCCCCTGCCCCTCAGCGGATGTAGACACCCCGCCCCCAACCCTCCAGCTCGTTCTTGTTGCGCCCCAGAACTGGACCCCCTCCCTCCGCGCAGTAGCGGGCCTTATTCCGGCCGCGGTTCCGGTTGTCGGTCAGCTCCTCTTCATAGTCTTCTTCCTCATCCTCCCAGGATCCCTGTCGGGTGGTGGGGTGCTGCCCCCTGCAGGGTCTCCAAGCCCTGGCCCCTCGGAGGGGTCAGTCTCCATGTCCACACACGAATCTCCCAGCTCCGTGTAGGCAGAGTTTCGGTTGCCAGGGGTGTCGGCATCAAACGTGTCTTGGCGAGACAGTGCCCGCAGGGTGCCCGCCCGGCCTGGCGGGTGGCTGCTGGGGTAAAGGCCTGGGGGCTGGCCCAGCTCTCCCGGGTACTCGTGCACACTGGCGTGCTCCCCCGTGGCCCGTTCCAGCGACTGGTCCCCGGAAGCAAGGTAGGGTCCCTGGTTAGCAGACAGACGGCACACACCATGCAGATCAGGCAAGAGTGAGAGAAACACAACAAAGCAAGGCAGGTTAGTGAGGGCGCCAAGACACCCAGCCTGGCTGAAGGAGGAGGGTGCTGGCCCTAGGGTTCGGGCAGCTGGGCAACCGGCTCTGGAGCCCAGCCAGAGGACAGAACTCAAGGCATTCGTTCTTCCATTAGGAGAGGGGTGCCCGACCTTCCTAGGCGGGAGAAGGCGTGACTCTCCTGGTAATCAGGGTAGAGAGCCCGTGAACAATTGGGTGTCACTTCCTCAAGGCGCTCATTAACACTATCTTGGGCTAAATCACCATTAACAGCTCATTAGTATTGCCACTTGTTAGTGGTTGATTGGGTTAGTCGTTGCCCCAAATATACTAAAGAGAATTTCATCCAGCTCCCTCAGCCCAATGGGGCCCTAATCATAGGCGTCCAGAACTCCACACTTCCCCCTACTCCACTCTGAGTCAGGTGACAGTCTCTGCGGATGTAGACACCCCGCCCCCAACCCTCCAGCTCGTTCTTGTTGCGCCCCAGAACTGGACCCCCTCCCTCCGCGCAGTAGCGGGCCTTATTCCGGCCGCGGTTCCGGTTGTCGGTCAGCTCCTCTTCATAGTCTTCTTCCTCATCCTCCCAGGATCCCTGTCGGGCTGGTGGGGTGCTGCCCCCTGCAGGGTCTCCAAGCCCTGGCCCCTCGGAGGGGTCAGTCTCCATGTCCACACACGAATCTCCCAGCTCCGTGTAGGCAGAGTTTCGGTTGCCAGGGGTGTCGGCATCAAACGTGTCTTGGCGAGACAGTGCCCGCAGGGTGCCCGCCCGGCCTGGCGGGTGGCTGCTGGGGTAAAGGCCTGGGGGCTGGCCCAGCTCTCCCGGGTACTCGTGCACACTGGCGTGCTCCCCCGTGGCCCGTTCCAGCGACTGGTCCCCGGAAGCAAGGTAGGGTCCCTGGTTAGCAGACAGACGGCACACACCATGCAGATCAGGCAAGAGTGAGAGAAACACAACAAAGCAAGGCAGGTTAGTGAGGGCGCCAAGACACCCAGCCTGGCTGAAGGAGGAGGGTGCTGGCCCTAGGGTTCGGGCAGCTGGGCAACCGGCTCTGGAGCCCAGCCAGAGGACAGAACTCAAGGCATTCGTTCTTCCATTAGGAGAGGGGTGCCCGACCTTCCTAGGCGGGAGAAGGCGTGACTCTCCTGGTAATCAGGGTAGAGAGCCCGTGAACAATTGGGTGTCACTTCCTCAAGGCGCTCATTAACACTATCTTGGGCTAAATCACCATTAACAGCTCATTAGTATTGCCACTTGTTAGTGGTTGATTGGGTTAGTCGTTGCCCCAAATATACTAAAGAGAATTTCATCCAGCTCCCTCAGCCCAATGGGGCCCTAATCATAGGCGTCCAGAACTCCACACTTCCCCCTACTCCACTCTGAGTCAGGTGACAGTCTCCAAGGTTGATAGGATTCCTCCCCTGCCCTCAACAGACTCAAAGCTGCCGGCTGGGGAAGGCTGCTGCTGCTAGGTCGCTTCAGTCGTGTCCGACTCTGTGCGACCCCATAGACGGCAGCCCACTGGCTCCTCTGTCCCTGGGATGCGCCAGGCAAGAATACTAGAGTGGGTTGCCATTTCCTTCTCCAATGCATGCATGCATGCTAAGTCGTTTCAGTTGTGTCCAGCTCTGTGAAACACTATGGACAGGAGCCCACCATGCTCCTCTCTCCATGGGATTCTTTAGGCAAGAATACTTGGGAAGGCTGATGGGTCTCTATGCTCCACTGGCAACGATGAGATGGCTCAGTGTCCTCAGCACCAATGTCTCATGAAGATGGCCATGGAGGCTGCTGAGTGGGGTGCCAAGAGGCCTGGGTTCTAGTGCATCCCCTGCCACTTCAAGCTGTGTGCCCCTGAGCAGTGACTCCCATCTCGGTGGCCCAGTTTCTCTGTGGTGCTGTGATGGGGATTAGGCTAGAGCAGCAACTTTCATTCCCTGGAGTTCTAGAGTGGATGGACAGGACATAGAGTGCTTCAGGGGTCCCCGTGGAGGTAAAGTGGAGGCCAAGCCACTAGCCCTCTCCAAGCAGAGCAAGGATGCCTTATTTACACACTGAACTTCCCATAAGATTCAGTGAACAAATAGGCTCTGGTGCTGAAAATAAATCTGAAAAGCAGTGGTCTAGAATGATTTCTTGGGTTTCTTCTGGCTCCAATCTAGAACTCGATACTTAATGGTTTGACCTCAGAGACAGGCCATGACTCCCGTGGGAGATCAAGGTAGAGTGGGGCACCCACAGGAGAATCTCCCCTGGAATCTGTTTAACTGGAATAAGGGTGGAAGGTTCTATATCAACTCATAGAATATGCTTCATTTTGGGTCTCTTCTGAGAACCCCTGGAGATTAGGGCTCTGGCAGTCTGTCTGGTTTTAATGGCCCTGCTCTGTGGGACTCTCTGGGTCTGAGGGCCATTGGTCTGTTGCATCTAAAATGCTGTGACCTCTTGAGTCTAAAACAGGTGTAGAGTCCAGCAAATATGTTGATTTTTCTCTGTTTCTTCCTAGTCTCTTATCTTACAAGGGCCCCAAAGCATAAGCCCCCAAGGCAGCAGATGTAGTCTTATGGGACCAGGCCCAGATAGGCCCACCAGCTAGCCCCAAACCCATCAAAAACCACAGACACCAGAAGCTGCCACTCACCACATTTTTTACAAAATAAAACTTTTCCCTTCCTTCCCCAAGTTCCCTGCACTCAGTTCCGAGCCCTGGGCAGGAGGGGAGACGGGCAGGGCTCCTACACGGTGTGCTCCTGCTGCTGGGGCACCGCCCTGGCTCGCTGCGAGGCCTCTAGCCCGCCCCAGAAGCTGAGATTTCTCCTGAGTGAGGTGAGCACTTGTACCTGGAGGTTGGAGACAGGGGCAGGACTGGCAGCCAGGGCTGCAGTAGCCATGGTGCGGTTCAGCAGCGGATTGGGCGGAGTGCTGCTGGGCGGGTGTGTAGCCTTCCAATAGGCTTCCAAGTATTCTGCCAAGTGCTCGCAGGCGTCCTCCAATTGGTTCTCATCCAGGATGATGTCAAACATCTCCTGTGGAGGCGGGGTTAAGGGCAGGGCTGGGGTGAGCTGGGCGTGACCAAGGGCTGAGGGTGTGGCCTGGGGGCAGGGGGTGGAGTCAAGGGGTTGAAGGACAAAGTTAAAAAGAAACTTCTGGCTGTTCAGGAAGAGGAGGGCTCTCAGATATGTAAATTAAATATATATAAGGAGGTCTTAGCACCTAGATATTACAGCTCCCTCATTCTATATATAAGGTAGCCAAGGCGTGGAGAGGGGCTTAACTCTCCATAGAGAAGTGGTGCTTCTGGGATGTGAACACAGTCTCTAACTGCCTGTCCAGCCCTTTTTTCCCAGAAAATCCATCTGCACCTCTGGATCAGACCCAGGTGTTTCTGGTCACTCTCTCAGCAGGAAACCAGGAGAACCCAAATGCCCTCCCTTCCCTTGGAGCACTCACAGGGGGACACTGTGCCAGTTTCTCTGAGGCCGCTATTTGGACGTTGAGGTGTTTGGACTGAGACTTCCCTCGAGACTTGATGAGCCTCTGAAGAACCTGTTTGGTAAGGGGAGAAGAAGAGCTAGAGGGACCCTGCAATGCACCAACCTGGAGAGGAGGTCCTGGTTGGAGCCAACATGGAGAGACAGTATCGGGGCCGGGGGAACATTCCATGACGCTCAGCCCTGGATGCCTTTTCAGAAATGACCTCACCAGCCCTGTGTCCATCCTACACAAAGCTCAGGCTCTCTCCTGGGTCTCATGCCAGCCTCTCCTGGGACATTCAACAGTGGTTGTATGAAGGGCAGTGATTCTTCTTCCCAACTCCTGTAACCTTCTTTTCGGGTTTCATTCATTCTCTGAGCCAACTTCCCCTCTGTGTAAACAACAGGCAGCCATCTTTGAAAGGGACACTTGCTATGCCTTGGCACTGGTCTGTGCTTTTTTTCATTTTGTTGTTATTTAGTTGATAAGTCATGTCCGACTCCTCTGAGACCCCATGGACTTGTAGCCCGCCAAGCTCCTCTGTCCATGGATTTTCCAGGCAAGACTACTGGAGTGGGTTGCCATTCCCTTCTCCGGGGATCCTCCTGACCTAGGAAACAAACCCATGACTTGCACATTGCCAGCCAGATGCTTTACCACTGTACCACCAGGAAAGTCCTTCTTTTCATTTAGTCCTGACAGTAATCCCATTAGGCAGCCACTATTATAATCCTCCTCTCAATGATAACAATAATAATGATAATAATAGTGAAACATAAAGCTACAGCCTTAACAAAGTTAACAGTACCAACAATACAACAAACCAACATCCTACACTTCCTGATGTAATGCACTCAGAAGGACACACCACTCGGGTAATACTCCTATTACCTATTACTAGGGTAATACAGCCTCAATCTGTTGACAGCGAAAGATCAGACAAACTCACCTTGAGCAACAATCTACAAAATAAGTGATCTGTACTCTTCAAAAATGACAGTCTCATGAGAATCGAAGAAAAGCTCAGGAAAGTTTTTAGCTTAAAGATTACTAAGGAGAAAAGAAATGAAGTAAAGAAGAAAAAATACTAAAGAGATATAACAACTAAATGCAACACGTGATCCTGGATTGAAGGGGAAATTGCTATAAGGGGCTTTTTGGGACAACTGGTGAAAACTGAAGATAAGACAGTATTTTAGTGAGATTTCTTGAATTTGACATGTAAATTAATGTCCTTGTTCTTAAGAAATACATGTTGAAATTTTGAGGGATAAAGAAATACAAGAGCTACAACTTAAACCATTCAAGAAAAAAGATATATATATAAGCACATATATACATAATACAGACATACAAAAAGTGTGTGCGTGCTAAGTCACTTCAGTTGTGTCCAACTCTGTGTGACCCTATGGACTACAGTCTTATCCAGGCAAGAATACTGGAGTGAGTTGCCATGCCTCCTCCATGGATCTTCCTGACCCAGGGATCAAACACACATCTCTTACATTTCCTGCATCTGCAGGCGGGTTCTTAACCTGCTGAGCCATGGGGGAAGCCCTAAAGATAAAGTAGATGTGGCAAAATGTTCAAAATTAGTGAGTCTGAAAAAAATTAAATTGTATGCTTTAAATGGCTGAATTGAATGGCATGTGAGTTTTATTTCTAAAGAGCCATTAAAAAAGTAGTGAGTCTGAGTGAAGGGTATTCAAAGGTGATCCTTTGTACTATTCTTGCAACTCTCCTATAAATCTGAAATTACTTCAAAATAAAAAGCTTTAAGAATTGAACACATAGAGCACTTAATAGGTACCAGGCACTTTGCATGGTTAATTTGTTTATTTAATCTTCACAAACATCACCTAAGGATTCCTATTTTCCAAATGAGGAAACTGAGGCACAGAGAAGTCAGGTGATCTGCCCAAAGAGTGCAGAGCCAGTAGGTAAGCGGCAGCAGTGGGACATAAACCCAGGCAGCCGGGCTTCAGAATTCCCACCCTTAACCTCAGAGTCAGTGCTCAGTGAGGGCAATGAAAGTGTGTTTTACTTTCTAGCTCACAAAGTGCTTTTGCGTCCATTATCTCATTTGATCCTTTCAACCACCTCAGGAAGTACTTAAATCCCATCCTCCCCTTTATACTCATTAGAAACTGGGTGCTTAGCTCATAGGGTGCTATCAGCAATGTTAACCCCTGATTGCCTTCACCAGTCAGACAGAACTCTGGGCTCTTTACATCACTACCTCAAGAGAAAGATTATAATTCCCATTTTGTAGGTGAAGAAATCATGTAGAAGCTAAATTATCTCCCCAAGATCCAAAGCTCAATAAAATACAATCAGAAAAACAACAACAAACTTTAATTAATTAAAATAAGCCACTCAGAGCTAGGATTTGAACCTCATGCCGTCTTCTAACTTAAAATCCTTCACCTAGGGACTTTCATTGTGATCTACTGGCTGAGATTATGCACTCCCAATGCAAGGGGCCTGGGTTCGATCCCTGGTCAGGGAACTAGATGCTACAACCAAGAGTTTGCATGCTGCAACTAAAAATCCCACACGACACAACTAAAGACCCCACATGTCACAACTAAGATCCAGAGCAATCAAATAAATAAAGCAACATTTTATAAAAATCCTTCAGCTTAGCTCACCTTCCACATTTCTCAAAACCACTAATGTCTAGCGGGGGGAATTAATGGAGCTGCTGTATGACAAAGAAGTAAATCAGTCTTCCTACCAAGTTCATCTCTATCAAGGTCTAAGTGAGGGCAGTATAGCAAAAAGGGCTGAAATATAAAGACAGGAAAAAAAAAAAAGACAGGAGAGGTCTTTTTCCAACTGCCAAGTAGCTGGGTGACACTGAGGCAGAACACACAGAATTCTTCCTATTTTCTGGACTAAGGATGGGAGGTCAACAAAGTAGAGACTGGGGCCTAACCTGCACAACTCTAATAGCAATTTTAGAAACACTTAATACAAGATGAGGTATATTATACCAGATCATTTGCTAAGTGCTAAGTATTCACATTAGGTTGAATCTTCACAATATCCAGACAATGGAGTTTGCTGGAGAAGGGAAACTGGGCTTGAGGAGATGAAGTCACATGATTAGTAAGCAGTACCTGGGGCTTAAACACAGGCAGCCCACCCAGAGCACTCCTGTCCCCAGTAGGGTCTTGTACCCACCTTAGGAGAGGTATCTTGATGTAAACAATGATGGGGGCCAGTGAGGTCTTGGAGAGCTGGGCTGGATGGTTGATGGTGTCAGCATCCAGAGCAACCAACTGAAGGGTTCGGGCTAGCTCAAAGATCCGCTCGATCTCGCTCTGAACCTCAGCTAGGCGAGAGGAGTCATGGAGAAGGGATAAATGTAAGGGAGTCTCCCAGGAGGCAGTGGGCAGATAGTGTTTCTAGAGATGCCCCCTCACTCCCACATTTGGCCCCAGAGCAGGGTGGGGGTGGAGTCAAGGGATGGGCTCACCCAGGCTGGAGCGTGTGTTGGAACGCTCGATGATGATGTGTTTGCTGGGGTTGTTAAGGACTGATCGCTTAGCCAGGGAAATGTCCGCTGTCACACGAGTGATGGAGATCCTGGGGGGCAGAGTAAAGTGTCAGGGGTCAGGGTGGGCTAAAATGTCCTGCCTCCTCCCCAGGCTCCAGGCCAGCCTTGTAGCCCTCAGTCCAAGAGTTCCAGGATTGTCATTCAAGCCATCCTGCCCAACCCCAGCAGCAGAGAACCATGCTGGGCATGGAGAGCCAGCTCCGAAGGGCTTACCTGCCATCAAACCGATGCTTCAAGAAGTCAAATAAAGCTTTCTGCATCATATCTGTAACCTGAGGTTGGGGCGGGGGGTGGAGTAGGAGGAGGAGAAGTTAGGTGTTTAAAGCTCTCAAGAAGGGTAGATTGCTAGGTATTTGCCCCCTGACATTCCATTTTCTTCTTTAATCCCTGAGATGAATGAGTCCCTGTTCGGGGGAGGAAGTGATCTTTCTGAGTCTGAGGGGCCGCTACTGGGGTCTCTGATTCAGAGATCCTTTCAGGTAGAACCTCTAGGAAGACTTTTCTGGGTATTTTTGAGAAGATTAGACCCTTCTGAGTGGGTCTCCCCTGGGGAAGGGGGTGGTCTCTGAAGGTCTGTAGCCCTCTGGGGAGGAAATCCTGGGAAGACCCTGCTGGGGGATGTCTCTGGAGTCTCAAGACCTTATAGAGTCTTTCTGGCGTCTGGGCCCCTCTGGTCCCTATGCCCCGCTAGGGGCTCCTACCTCATAGCCCTTGAGCGACGGTCCCACCAGGATAATGGGCCTCATGGAAGGTACCACATCATAAGGGGGCACGTGTTCTGTCTGGGGGGAAGCAGGGAGGGGAAACCCCAGAGTGGAGATGGCATTAGCCCCTCTCCCCCCGCCTCCAGGCTCCCCCATGCATCCTTTCCTCCCCCTGGTCCCAAAGCCCAGATGTAGGGGAGGGGATCAGGGTGGGGGTGGGGAGATGTGGCTAGGGAGAACCAGGAATGGTGGGGGGAGATGGGAGCAGATATGGGAATGGGTGTTAGAAGGTCCCCCTAGCTCATCCCAGAGGGCAGGGAGGGAAACATAGAAAGCTGTGCTACTCACCGACTTCTGCTTCTGTTTGGCTGGGTCCAGAGATTGCCAAGATGGGGGAGGGGGAGGAGAAAGGGGAGGGTACCCAGGCAGGGGCAGAGGGCAAGGGAGGAGCCAGGACAAGAGAGGGAGGGAGAGCGGGCGGACGAGGAGAGATAACAGGGCATGCGTGTTAGTGACAGACAGAGCCAGAGAGAGGGGATGGGACCCCATGCCAAGGGGCAGCCAGAGATGGCCCTGAATCAGGGCCAGGAGCGGGACTGACAGCCAGTCCAGTGAACTTTGGAATATTCAGAGACATCCTCTACCCCATTTCTGGGTCTTGGAAAAAAGCTGGAAAGAGTGATAGCCCCTAATTTGGTGCCCATCTCCTGGCCCCAGTGCAGGCCAACCTGCCCATTGTAAGGGTTCCCTTAACTGTCCTGCTCTGCAGCCAGGAGATCCCTGGGCACCCTATGGGATCTGAAAAGGGCAAAGAAGAGTCACCATTCCACTTTCCCCTTCACGTGTGGGGGCGAGGGCAAATATGGAATATGCCACTGAAACATCAGGTTTCATTACAACCAGATCTGCTTTCAGTTGGGGGGCGAGGGCTAGAAGGGCTGCTTCCATGGCAAGAACCAGCCCTTCCGGGGAAGAGGGCCAGGGTGGGGTTGTGTAAGGAGACAGACGTGCCCATTCTTGGTGCCACTCTACCCCTCCCTCCTCCTCAGTAAGAAGGCCTGATCCCCACAAAATCAGGCCGATACCCCATCTGAATCCATTCCAGCCCCCGTCCACCCACCAAAGAGCTGGGCCCTGACCTCCCCACTCACAAGAACCCAGCAAGAATTACCTTCTTGAAGAAGGGGACGCGCTTGCCGTGGGGTGGCGGGGTAGTGACACTGCTAACACTAGTCTTAGCAGAGCCGCTCTGCTCCCCGAGCTCTGCCTCCTCATCCTCTAACTCTAGGGGGTCTAGTTCAAAGGCTAAGTTAGTCACTTCATTACCTGGACCGGAGAGTCAGGATTGAGGGAGGGAGGAGGCGAGGTGGGGAGGAGTGAGATGGACATGGAGACACAAGCACAGAACGCAGGGATGGGATGGGGAAAAAGAAAGAAGAAGAGGTGAATGGAACAGGGCTGGGAGAAATGAATGGGGGGCAGGGGGCGGGGGGAGTCAGAAGGATAGATGGAGCTACCGAAGAAATGGGAGAGGACAGACACAAGAGAATGGGTGCTAACTGACCAGCCCAGCTTGGGGGGTGCCCTGCTCTTCATGGAGGGGGTACCACTGGATGTGTTTGGAGGACTCAGGATTGGGATACCCCTACTGCAGGAAAAGGAAGGGACAGGCAATGGGGAGACCACCCCACCCAGGAGCTCCACCCCACCCCCTGGGGTGGCAGCAGCTCTTACCACTGGCAGGGGGTGTGGGGCGGCGGGTGCCAGTCACCACATCTCCCAGGCTGGAGCTGGAGTTGTCACCTGATTTGCTGTGTGGGCAGAGAGGCAAATGGAGCCGTGAGCAAAGAGGTGGGTGTGAGGGCGGGGGATCTTGTTCTCTCACAGGCTGCCCCTCCCCACCCCGTGGCTCTCATTCTCCAGCCCCATGGGTGAGGCCTCGGGCAACTCTGTGTCCTCAGAATATGAGGTCAACCCTTGGGGCCTCCTCCTGGCTGGCCGGCCTCTCCAGGGGGTGGGAGTGCCCCGCCCCCAGCCAGACACCTGGAGCTGAGGCGGTTCTGGCGCAGCTTCTGTTCCTGCAGCAGGCGCAGGCTGTCCAGTTTGACAGGGCTGGGGATGAAGCCAACCTCGCAGCCCTCCTTCACCAGTCGCCCGATCCACCAGTCATTATTGTATTTCTGCAAACAATGGCAGGTGGGGTGGGGGAGACCAAGAAGGAGATTAGAGGTACAAGCCAGCAGCCAGCTCCAGGGGATACCACCCCCAATCCCGCCTTCTCTGCCCAGGGGATGGCACCCTCAAAAAGGCCCGGCACCACCCTCTGAATACAGCTCCTAATTCTCAGGGCTCTCTAGGACCAGCATCCTCTTGTGCCCTGGACCACCCCACCCCCAGCACATCCCTGTTCTGAGAGTCCTTCCTCCCGCCATGTGTCAGCTCGACCCTGAAAGGTGGGGAGAGAAGTAAATGCTGACACCTCTGTGTGCCTGGCACACCGCCACTCAACCAACAGTCCTCTTCACAAACCCTCCCAACAACCCTGCAACCTAGGTATTACCATCACACCTTACCAATGACAAATCTGAAGCTCAGAGAAGTGGAAAGATTTGTCTAAGATCATAGAGCAGATTTAGCCCAGCTCTGCTTGGTTCAGAAGTCTTTTTCCACTAGAGCTCTGACTGCCCCTCTCCTGGTACACACTATACTGGCCCTCCCTCCAGATGCCAAGCGGTCTCTCCCCACCTCTTTGATGTGCAGGAAGTCCTTAGGCTCGAAGGTGATGGCCACTCCCTGCACAGGCACCTCATCCCCTGGAGATGGGTTGTAGCCGACATTTGTCCGCACAGCAAATGCCACTGGCTTGGTCTAGAGGAGGCACCCAGGGTGGATGACAACCAGAGAATTAAATCACAATGGGATGTACAACTTCCTGACCGGGCTGGTGATTATGGAGAGGTTTGTTTTGTAAATTCTTCATTAAGATACACATTATACACACTACTATACACAAAGTAAACACAGTCCTACTGTACAGCAGAGAGAACTATATTCAAAATCTTGTAATAACCAATAATGGAAAATAATCTGAAAAAGAATATATATACATGTATAACCGAATCACATTGCTGTACACCTGAAACTAATACAACACTGTAAATCAACTATACATCAAAAAAAATTTTATTAAAAAAACAAAAGTATACACTGAATGGCTTATGCAGTTTTTTACGTGTATATTAAATTTCACAGTAAAAAAAAAAGCAAAAAACAGAACTCAGTCTTCTCAGGATGGAGGAGGGCATCAGGGAATAAGTATAGGTGGTGGGGGACCCCACAATGATACCAAGAAGGAATAGTCATAGTAATAATAGTAGTCATAATGATAGCAGCTACTGTTTAGTGTGCCAGGTACTATGTTATATGCTTCACATCCATTATCTTATTTATTCATTACAAACATTCTGCTGCTGCTGCTTCTGCTGCTGCTGCGTCGCTTCAGTCGTGTCCAACTCTGTGTGACCCCATAGACGGCAGCCCACCAGGGTCTGCCATCCCTGGGATTCTCCAGGCAAGAACACTGGAGTGGGTTGCCATTTCCATCTACAATGCATGAAAGTGAAAACTGAAAGTGAAGTCGCTCAGCCGTGTCTGACTCTTAGCGACCCTATGGACTGCAGCCCACCAGGCTCCTCCGTCCGTGGGATTTTCCAGGCCAGAGTGCTGGAGTGGGGTGCCATTGCCTTCTCCGACAAAAATCCTACAAAGTGCTATTATCATATTCACTTGAATGAATGGGAAAACTAAAGTTCAGAAAGGTTAAGTGAATTGCCTAAGATCTCACAGCTAGTAAGAGTCAACCCAGAAAGAGTAGAAATGTTTAGCTCTTGTTATGTGTGGAAAGAGTTTTAGGCACTTATTACACTTTATAAGGAGGCAGGTATTATAGCTTACATTTTTACAGATGAAAGACAGAGGCACATGGGAGGCGTACATCCGCCAGGAAGTGGCTGGGCCAAGACCTGACTTGGGTCTGTCCAGGCTGTCTCTAAGGCACGAGGTAAGGGAAACAATGCCAGCACAGCCCCTCCCAACTTTCTCACCTTGGCTTTCTCTAGCTGGGCTAACGCCTGACGCTCTGCCTCCTTCCTTAAGGCTTCCCGGTCCTCCTCCAGAGACACGTCAGAGTCCGACGGACGGCTGGTATAGGACTCTGCTGAGCCCTGTAAACAGACAGGGCCAGCTCAGGGCCAACACCACCTCCCCAGCTCCTGGGCTGCAGAAGGCACCAGCGTGAGACCACAAGGGCTAGGAGAAGGTGGTATTAGATAGGAAGAGCCTGAGAATGAGGTCTGCAGGCCCCTGGGAAGAGTGTGGCCCCAGAAAGGGTGATAGCAACAAGCAGGGAATTATGGCAGGTCCAAGGACAGCTGCTTGGGGCCCAGGGAGGGGTGGGAACCTGATAGGGTGCAGTGCAGAGGCGGAGTGCCAACGGTCAGTCTCTATTCCCTGCTCCTCCTTCCCTCCCCTGCTCCCAGAACCTGCTGAGACAGACTCAGCACAGGCCCAGTGAGTCCTTCCAGGGGCCACAGCCAACAGCTTAGGTCTGAGCCTTCTGCACCGGTGGCATGGGCAGCCTGCTCCATGTGCTAGAGCCACACAAAAATTTGCTAACTTCTGCTCAAGGGTGAGGGGAAGACAGAATCCTACCTCCCCTGCCAGAAGCTGGAAAGCCCCAACCCTTAGGCTCTTATAAGATACAGAAAAGAATGCAAGGTTCCTAGGGTGGGGCAGACAGGAGAAACACATCAAGAGAAGAATACGAGCAGGCTTTTCCCTTGCATTAGGGCGGCCAACTGCCAGCATTAAGGCAAGTTCAGAAGTCTGGGTGTGTCAGGAAGCTGGCCTTGACTGCACGGACCATCCCAGGGCACAAGGAACTCCCTCAGCAATGCAGACACAGAAGGCACACATAGCCCAGGAGGTGAATGAACATGCTCATTCACAGGTGTACTTGGATGTGCAACTTCAAGTCTGTTTGGGAATGTGTGCTTTGTGTATGTCCTGGTGCATGACTGAGTGCTTACAGGTCCTTGTGTGTGCACACAGGGCAGGGGCAGGGGGGCGCCCTCAGTGTCTGTGTCTCCAAGGGCACGTGAGGACAGGAGCCAGAAGGTGTGGATTTACTGCTACAAAGGGCCAGAGGGGATGTGATGAAAGGGTAAAACTGCAGGGGTGGGAGGGTTTTTTTCTGAAGATAGGAAGGGGTCACTTGGCCAGGAATGCCCATTAGCCTGGTATGGAGGGGACCTCGAAAAGAAAGAAGACCAGGTCTTATCTCCCCAGATCGCCCTCGTCATCAGCCAGTGCAGTGGCCCATCCGTTTCCCAGCCAAATCAGGAAAATGGGAGACTTTGAGAGGAAAACCAGGGGGTGAGGTGGGGTTTTCATAGAAGCTGGAAAAGCAATACAAAGGAAAGAGTGAAAACCAGTGAATCAACTACTCTTTATCCCTCCTGAGCACTCAGTCAGGAAGACAGCCACCAGGAGAGCCAGAGGAACAGACCCAGAGATGGAGAGGGATAGGCACTTACTGACCCCAACATACACACACACACACACACACACACACACACACACACACACACACACACACACATGAGTGCCTACCAGAAATGGCGGGAGACAAGGCAACAGTGAGAAGGCAAGGAAACAGGCTGGAGTGAAGGCCTCCCACCAGCTTTCCTGAGGGGCTGCTCCCGCCCCCCACCCTCGCCTTCACTCCATCCCCAGCTCACCACTACGAGGGTCTGGTTGGGCGCCTCCATCCCTGCGCCCTCAGTGCCTGGCCCTGCTGGCCTAGGGGGTGGCCCAAACTGCCTGTTCCCCCAGGGGGCTCAGGTTACAAGCAGAGTTGCTACATGTGCAAACTGCTAGGGTATATTTAGCTCAGAGATGTGGCAAGGCCTGCCCCCCCACTCCCTGCCACCTACTGGGGGTCAGAGCTGGGGAGCTGAGAGGAGAAAGGGTTGGAAACTGGGGTCTGATCCTGTAGGTTGGCAAACACTGAAGGAATGAGGCCCTCTTCTGTCAAGAGGGGCTCCACTGAGCACAGTGTCATTTTTCCTAGCCCTAGCCCTGGCCCTGCCCCAGTTCTACAATACACACAAGGGATAAGGGAAAGATCAAAGAAAGGACTTCCCACTTGTATGTGTATTTAGGAATCCTGGGATGAAAGGTCCCTTTCTTGACCCTCTCAAGTCAGGCCTGGGCTTTCGAGTGCTAAGTGTTGTGGAGACATAAGAATCAAAAAGAAGGGCCTCACTCCAGTCAGTAGTGGATCTGCCTGGCATCACCCTCTCTCTCTCTTGGCCTGGGGGTGGCTGACTTTCCTACTGTCCTCTGTCTGCATGTGCCTGCCCGTTTTTTCTTCGATGTACTCCTTCCTTGTCTGATCCTAAGCCCCTCTCGCCTTTTTTGGGTATCCGGCTTTGTTGAGATGCTCTGTAGTCATAGCAACCACATGGCTCTCTCACTGCTTCTCCCTGAGCCTGAGATGGCCTGGGGTTGAGACTTAGAACAGAGATGAGAATGGCAACTTCCTGACTGAGAACAGAAGACCCCAGAAGGCCATTCAGTATACCCCCTGCCCTTTCATTCAGGGGTGCTGGGCTGAAGTCCTCTCTAAAATCAACTTCCTGCTGCCTCTCCTCCACCCCCCTCAACACACGCTCTCTCTGCATATTAAAGAACAGTCACAACTGTACGTGAGGAGGGCGTCTCCCCCATCCACACCTAAGCAGGGCTCCAGGGACCCAAATGTCCTGGTTCCTCATTTCGTAGGGCCGCCCTCTACCCCATGCTGTCACAGATTCTGGGGGAGGACATGGAAGAAGACAGCCGGCAGGGGGAGTGGGTGACAGCCTGAAGCCAGCTAGAGGAGGCAGGCCAGGCTGTCCCTGAATGAGATGACGCAGGCAGGCAGCAGGGGCTGGTGCCTGGCGCTGGGGAGGGGCTGGGCGGGGGCTGAGGGAGTGGGTACAGCTGACAGTTTATGCAGAGGAGGTCAGGGGTGTAAGGGTGATGGGGTGGTTCTAGGCAGGTAACAAATGATGTGGGGGAGGGTGCCTGGAGAAAGCCTCAGACCCAGCTCACCAATCCTGGTCTCCACCAACCAGCCACCTCCCTCCTCTCAACCCAGCCTCCCCATTACCTGGCGGACAAAGCTGTTGGATGTTGTATCCGAGGATGTGCTCCCATCCGACCTTTTGAACCGCCCTTTCCTCTTGCTGTATTTGCCCTGGAGAAGCCAGGAAGGGACAAGAGTAGAATCTCAAAGACCCTTGCCCAGCCCTCATCCCATCAAGTCCAGAACTACTGCCAAGCCTTGGCAATATCATTCCCTGATCTCAAGAGCCTGCCCCTCCATCTTCTTCCTGAGATGGTACAGCCCGAGGGAGAGGGAGGGCCCAGACCACAGCCATGGGGTAGGGGACAGAGCAAGAGAGCCCTAGGAAGCACACACAGAAACCCCCAAATGAAGTCAGAGGTTGGGAAGCGGGAGGTGCTGAGAAGCTGGAAGCTCATTAGGCAGCAAAGCTAATTAAGATGCTGGGCAGGCTGCAGAGGCCTGGGGGGAAGGGAGAGACTGCCTGCAGTGTGGGGGTGTGGAGAGAGCCCCTGGGAAAGTCCCCTTCCCTCTCCACTTCAGCTGGAGCAGACTGGGGCTAAGTGTGCCTATAGCCCCCAGAGAGAAGAGGAATTGCCAACCCAGGCCCAGCTTGGCTTTCCTAAGCCCAACTCTTGCCTTGTTTTTGCAGAGTGGGGAGGGGAGTTGCAGCTCTCTGGTGTTAGAGACCTAAAACGATTAGATTTCTAGGGAGGAGGAGAGGGGACATGAAACTGTATTTGGAAAGTAAATATCTAACCCCAACCTTGATCCATGGGGGCAGATTTAGTATACCCCTCATCCTGGTAGGACTGTTTTTCAGCCCCCTTTGCACAATCACAGTGATCATACCTCTTCCCAAGGGGGCAAGAGACATCAAGCCCTCTAGCCCTCAGCTGCCACTGCCCATGTCCTGTCCCATGATGCCCACCAGGCTGCATAAATCTAAATGTCCCTTGTCCCTCCCCCAAGAAAAACCGAGGACACGGCCCCTGCAGGGCCTCCGGGAAGCCGGGCTCAGTCTCGCTGGCTGGGCTCCTGGCTTGGGTGGCATGGACACTGCCTGACCTCAAAAGTAGCCACCCATTCAGGTATTTCCAGGCCTCCAAGGAAGGGGGCTGCTTCTTTGCCCTACCCAGCTCACATATCCACGTCGGCCCCCAGGCAATCTAGAGTGAGAGGGAATGACTGAGGGTCCAGGCCCTACAAGACGCTGTCCACAACCTCCATCCTAGAGTTTCTTTGCCAAAGAATCTAGATAAGCCATAATCAGACTAGAGGCTCTGGTTCCTTGGGCTTGAGTACAAGGAGATGGATGGATAGATGGGCAAGACACCTGAGACCCCTTCAAGAATCCTCCCTCTCTCACCTCTCGAACCAGACATATATCCAACCTCTAGGACTGAGGATTCTTATGAATTTAAGAGGATTCCCCCAGTGAGCACAAGGCTCTCTTTCACAACATCACCACTATCCCAAGCTAGGAAAAGGGAGTGGCACCCAGAGGGACAAGGGACAGCTGAAAGGAAGGCCTCAGTCAGCTGCCTCCCAGGCTCCAAGGGGCCTGGGGTGGAGAAGGGAAGTATTTTTAGGTCTGATCTGACACCCCCCCCTCCCCCCGCCCCACGTGCCCATCAGCCATACTATCATGGTGGTTACAGCTGCTCCAGGCTGGCCACAGCAAGAAAAGAGTTAATGCTATCCTAGCCTTGGGGTGGTGCCAGAATGGAAAAGGACATATCCCGGGGAAATTCTTGGTGGGCACGACCACCGCAGACTCTGCTGATCACTCCACCGGCACCCTCCACCCCCAAGAATATCCCTTCTTGGGGGTAACCAGTGGGTACAGGAAAAGTGTGAGTGGGGGTGGGGAGGCAGAGGCCCCCCTCCTTCCCCAGGTAACACAGTTTCTTCCCCTCCAGGACAGTGAGTTGGCATCCGTCCAACTTTCCAAACTTTGGAGGCGTTTTCTGGGGCTAGGCGGATGGGTCGAGAAGGGCTAACAAGGGTGTCGGGGGAGGGGAGGTGGTCTGCTATAGAGGTGGAACTGAAGTGGCTGGGACGGGGGCCTAGTTCGGTGCTGGTCCCTTCCCCACCCTCGAGGGCCAGTGTCCGCAGCTCTGAAGGCCTGCTGGCACCGCCCTCTGACCACCGCCTCGGCCATCTCCCAGTGCCACCCCAACTCCACCCACACCCGCCCGGAGCCCCTGAGCGTGCTCTGCGTCGCCCCCTTTGCCTAAGCTCCTTCTCTAGCCTCCCTCAACCGCCGGATCCCGCCGCCAGTACCCACACTCTAAACCCACTGGAGCCGGTACCCAAGGAGCAAAGCCCCTGACGCGGGGGAGAGTAGGAGGCGAGGATGACAGGCGGCCCGACCGCCCCCTCCCCGCTCTGCAAAACCGCAGCATAACTCCCAGCCAAGCGCCCATCAATCATTCACTGGCAGGAATGGGGGGCGCAGAGCTTTTTCCCCTCCACGCCGGGCATATAACCCCTTTCTCCCCAGTGCCCCCTCGATCCGACCCCACAAGGTCCACGGGAGCGGTCCCCTTCCCTCGATCCCGGCCATCACACCTCACCTGTGGGCTGGGGTCGAAGACCTCCATGGGGATCTCCTGGGAGGATGGTAAGGGCCCCGGGACATGCTGGTCTTCTGGACCATGGAGAGAAGCCTCCCCTCCGGCCGCCGGCCCGGCCCAGCCGGGCGCCCTCAACGCATGAGAGAGGCCGTCGGAACAGAAAGCAGCGTAGCCAGCACCCGGTCCAGCCACCTGGCCCGGCCTTCGGTTGCCCTCTTCCTGCGTTCCCTCCCTCCTCCCGCTCTCTCCTCTGCTACCGCCGCCTCCTCCGCCCCTGAAGGCTCAGCATCTCCCCCCGCCCCCTCCGCTCCCACCCGTCCCTCCCTCCCTCCCTCCCTCTGCCAGTCGCGGCCCCGCCCCTCGCAGCCCCTCCATTTGCTCTGCACAGACAATGGGAGGGAGGCTGCAGGGACCCACGCCTCTCCTGGCGAGCCCAGGTCTCCGACTGGCCTAGGGTGAGGGTGGCCACTCTGGGGGACATTGAACCCTTGCCAAGGGGCTGAGGGCGGGGGGTGAGGGGGTGCGGTTTACCAGTGGATGCCAAGCGAGGATGGAACCGAAGCGCGGATTAGCATGGCTGGCACCGCCCCCCGCTTCCGTCCCAAACCGCTCTTCCTAGCTGGTCTCCCCATTCCATTCCAGGCTGGGCCACCGGAACTTCCCAGCCCTGGTGATCCTGGGACCCGGCTTTAACTCCTTTCTCCCCATTGTTGTCCCAGGCCGCCTTGAGCCAAACAGAAAGGTCCCTCCCTGCCCAATAAGTTGGTGCTGGATGGCTGGAGGCTGAAGCTGGGGTGGGGAGGGGAGGGTTGTCCAAACAGAATTCAGCAGAGACAGCAACAAGAAATCCCAGGGATTCAGGAGTCCTATTGCCCTAGCGCTAATAGCTATCCCCCAGGTGGGCCTGTGTGAGGTCTGTGTTCCTGGATAGAGAGGGAAGAGGAGGAAGAAATGTGGAGCTGAGACTGGAGAGTGGCGAAAATCAGATCTAATGACCTGTGACCTGGAATTGGTTCCCCCTTCATCCCTTATTTGGGGACAGATATCCAAGGCCTGGACCCCAACCACCATGATCTGTGAAGCTAAAAGGAGTAGAGGATTCTGGCAAGAGGCCTTAGTGCCAACTTGGTTCAGGCTCTTTCTGGTGGTGTGGCTCTGGGCACATCAGTACACCTCTCCTGTAAAATGGGTTTGCTGGTACTGTGGTGTCTTTGTCACCTGGGATTTTGGGGAGGAAGAGGAAATTAAATGATGGGTTTCTGAGATGTTTGGAGATGCTGTAAGATGCTGTGCAGGGCAGGGGTAGGGTAGGGAAGGGAGGGGAGAGTGTCAATTTTGAAGGAGGACCTGTCAGCACCTTACTTGACCCCTTCCCAGGCTCCACAAAAAAGAGAAATGAGAAGTAGAATGGAGATTTGCCCAGATTCGATGACTCTAAAAATAAGCCAAGCTGGGAGTTTTCTGGCAGTCCAGTGGTTAGGAGTCCATGCTTTCACTGCTGAGTGAAAGTGAAGTCGCTCAGTCATGTCCGACTCTTTGTGACCCCATGGACCATAAACTACCAGGCTATTTTCCAGGCAAGAGTACTGGATGTGGGTTGCTGTTTCCTTCTCCAGGGGATCTTCCCAACCCAGCGATCAAACCGGTATCTCCCACATCGCAGGCAGACGCTTTACCATCTGAGCCACCAGGGAAGCCCAGGTTTAATCCCTGACTGGGGAACTAAGAGCCTGAAAACTGGCGCTGCTAAAAGTAAAATAAGCCAACCTGCTGTGTTCTGCTGGAGGGGAGTCTGTGGAATACACTGACTCCTCCTTCTCACCCTGAGTTTTGCAACAGGTGTGGGTCAGTCCTAAGATCCAACCCTAAGCAGGGCTCCCATCTTTCCCTTGGACACAAGAGAGCCTGGCATGACAGAGAAGGCCTGGGATTTGTAGAAAGACCTGAGTTTTCAATTTCTCTATTGTGAGAAAGTGGCATAAATTTTTATTCCCTCCTTCCCCCCACTTTTTTTTGAGGGGGTGAGGATGGCCACACCATACTGCTTGTGGGATCCTAGTTCCCTGACCAAGGATCAAACCTGGGCCCTCAGGCAGTGAAAGCAGAGTCATCAGGGAATTTCTTTCCCTTCCTCTTTTGGACCTCATCAGCACTATTTAGCTGGCTTCCCAGCTAGCCCTAGTGATAAAGCATAAGAGAGGAAAGTTCGATATCCTGGTCAGGAAGATCTGAAGGAGGAAATGACAACCCACTTCAGTATTCTCGCCTGGAGAATACCATGGACAGAGAAACCTGGACGACTACAGCCCAAATGGTCACAAAGAGTAGGACACGACTGAAGCGACTTAGCATGCACGCTCTTGTAGCAGCCAGGAAAGTTCAGATGATAGATATGGGGCTACCAGCTGGAGCAAAGTAAGGAGTTAGAACCAGAACTCAGCTTTATGTTTCTTGGACCCGAGAATGTTCTCCTTGGGTTCTTAACCAAGCCTTCCGTTCTCTGAAGCAAGAAGAAAGAACTTTCAGAGGTCCTGTCGTTTGATTTTTTTAAAAAGGACTTTCCAACTATTCTTTCACTCACTTGCTATTTCTCAAGTGCTTACTTATGTGCCAAGCTGTATGAGTCAAACCCAAGACTGGTTCCTGCCATCGTGGAACTTGTCTTAACGCCTTCTTTTGCAAATTAGATATAATTATACAAGTACACTATAGAGAGGAGGAAATGGAGGCACTAAGTAATTAAGGACCACAGTGGCTCAAAAACTAATGTCCTGCACTCCAGAGCTCCCCAATTACTGGGAGAGTGAATAAAAGGTTGCTTTTGTCTGGTATCTGAGCTCATTCTCTCTTGCTTCATTCCCCATCCCCGATCCCCCACCCCCATTAATCAAACATCCTTCCACAAAACCCACTACACCTGGGAAGAGTAGGCCACTCTAGCAAAGCCCGTTTATCCCGCCTGCGCAATCCAGCTGACTTCCGGCTTCCACTACTCACGTCATCGGGTACCCTCGCTGCGCATGCCTAATAGGAAGTCGGACTATACCACTTTGGCATACCGAAGGGGGATATCTTCCATGTTTTAAAGTTTAAAACCGACTCCTGATGTTAGACTTCTATTACTCTGGGTCTTTTCAAAATATATAAGTAAGTATAGGGTGGTGGAATATGAAAGGGCCGAACGGGAATACGGGCGAAAGCGGAACGGGTGATGGACTCTCCCCTTCACAGATAATGGGAGGGGCCTCGCGAGGGCAAGTTCTTTCCTTTCGCCGCTGCGGCCGCGGCCATGAGGTAAGCGTTTTCGGGTGTCGGATCCTGGTTGATTTTTGCTTTGCGGGGCTCGGTACCGCGGCCCATACGGGAAAAGACAGGGCAGAGGCTTCCCTGAAGCGGCTGGTCCTGGAGTTTGGGGTAACCGGAGCACACTAGCGCCCGGCCTCGAGGGGAGGTGGGTAGGGGGACGTCCCGGGAACTCTAGGCCGGGGGAGGGCTGGCTACGCGCCCTGCACGTGTCTGAGGCGACCCACTCGAGCGGAGGAAAGGCGGCGGCGGGGACTGGGCCGTGGCCCCCTTAATTCGCTGGGGCAGTTTGACTCCGAGCCCATCTCTGCTTCCATGTGACGTAGGACAGGCCGCGAACAGGCCCCAAGCCTCTGCCTGCCAAAAGAGAGGCGATCCCAGCATTTTGATGCCTTCTGCCCCGTAGAACCATCTTTAAGAAAACTTTTAAAGCTAGTTTATTGCTGAAATAAAAGGCAAACGAGCTCAGGAAACAGTCCACTGGCCACAGATTCTTCACGTTAAACACCGTTTTTCGTGCTGGGTACCAGAAAAGGCGTCAGCCCCCTCTTTATTTCAGTTTCATTCTTTAATCTTATTTTCTAGAGGGGAAAACAGACCCACAGACGTTGTCTACGTGGGTTGAGCAGGTTTTGTTAGGGATGCTCAGTCTTGCCCAGGTATGGTTTCCAGGACCTGAGAGTGTTTTGTGTTTGTCACAGTATGCTCAGGCTTCAGAAGAGGCTTGCCTCCAGTGTCCTTCGCTGTGGCAAGAAGAAGGTCTGGTTGGACCCCAATGAGACCAATGAAATCGCCAATGCCAACTCCCGTGAGTTCTTGGGGGTCTGCTTTCCTTCTGTACCCTCTCCATTTCTCATTCTTTGTGCAATGAAAGGTGACAACTATGTTGACTGTTAACAAAGGCTAGCTTACAGTCCGGGGCGGGGGGTGGGGGGGTCTCATAAAATGGAGGAGTCGTGAAAATATGAATTACCAGAGGTTCTCTTCCTGACCTTTGCCAGAATGACAGGATGGAAATTGATGGCAACCACTCTGTGTTAACATTAATAAAACCGCTAGAGTGGATGTTCTGATTTATAGCTATGTGAGAAATTTTTGGAGACAGTACAGGGACAGGACGGGGGTGGCCCTGGTGTAGAGATGGCCAAGGAAATGAAGTGATGAATTGGGAAGTTCAAAACAGATATACAGTGGGCAAGTAGGAATTTATAGCCAAGGAGCATGGTGAAGGGGCTCAGTGGATGAAAATTTAAACGGACGACAAACTATAATTGAAAAGAATGTGAAAATGTGTGTGTATATATATGTACAACCGTTGCTGTGCTGTACAGCAGAAATTAACATTGTAAATCAACTACAATAAAATTTTTTTTAATAAAAATACTAAGAGGAAACAGGTTAGGGGGTTTCTGGCTGAACTGACCTAACAGGATTCTTTAAGGAAGTTTACAGATTGGCCGGTGAGAAGCTTCAGGAGCTGATGAAAGTTTAGCAAGAATCTTTGTCAGTATCAGAGAAATTCTTCTTCTGTTTGGGTTTGTGGTATTGTAATATGTGCTCAGAAAATCCTGTTTTAGACTGGTAACTAATAGGTGAAATAGAATCTGAAGGACTAGGTCATATCTGTATACTATTTTGATCACACATCCCAAATACATGTATTTTGAGTGCTATTAGACATCTAAAAGGATAGAAGTTTTGTTGTATTGGTTTTTTTTAGAGGGGAGTGAGAAATAGAAGGTCCTCTGTTTGCACCATTTTTAAAAACCAGGGATGTGAGCCATGCCTCTGTCATGTCCTGTTTGGACTCTTTGAGTTATGACTGGTGGGATTAGGGCCCACCTGACTGACCAGGTATATTGTGTTATCCCAGGCCAGCAAATCCGGAAGCTGATCAAAGATGGGCTGATCATTCGGAAGCCTGTGACTGTCCATTCCCGGGCTCGATGCCGGAAAAACACCTTGGCTCGCCGGAAGGGCAGGCATATGGGTATAGGTAAGTGCATTCTGTTTATTCCAAGACTTGAGGAAAGACAGGTGATTAAATCTAGACTGGGATAGATTCAGAATCTTTGCCATTCTGACTTATTTTGAACCCTTTTCTTAGTCCATGATGCTCATGTTTCTTTCTGTCTGCAAATCAGAACGTTGGCAGTGGTGTGAGAATTGATGGTATTGATAGCTGCTGGTAGAAAGAGGTCTTATTTATTGAGCACTTATACTTTGCCAAGGATCCTACTGGATACTTGGGAAACATCATCATATAAATCCTAACATCATTTTGTAAGGTCAGCATGATCTGGGGAGATGAAGGTCACACCACCTTTTAAGATCTTCCAGCTTACCTGGTGCAGGCTGCCTCAGTGCATGCCTTGGAGTATTCACATTCTGCCTGAAGTGAATGAGTTCTGCTTCTTTGAAAACTGAGTAAATGAAAGAAGCTTAATACTTGAGATCATCTGTAAAATGGAAATAATGCTACTTAAGATGAGGTACAACTCTTGGTACATGATTCAGTGAACTATAGAGTGTTGGAGAAGTTAGTTGCTCTTGTTGCGACTAATCAGCTGGCTCTAGTAACCCAGATGCACTGTGGTGAGCCTGACTCTTCTTCCTCCTAGGTAAGCGAAAGGGTACTGCCAATGCTCGAATGCCCGAGAAGGTAACCTGGATGAGGAGGATGAGAATTCTGCGCCGGCTGCTCAGACGATACCGTGAATCTAAGAAGATTGACCGCCACATGTAAGTACCTTATCTTGGGCTCAGAGATCCATTGCTGCTTTGATGACTTGTTCTTTGCACAGATGCAAGCTCTCTCATTGGCCTTGGGCGGAAAGCCATGTGTCTTACACTTTTCTTAGGAAAGTTCTTCGATTCGATCCTGCATACACCATCAGGGTAGCCCAGTATCTGCCAAATGAGTTCTCTGTCTCCTAATTTTGCAGAAAGTCTTGGATGAGGGAAAGAATTCTCTGCACCAAGAGGGGAGAGGACAGGAACTCTACATGCTTAGGGGCCTTGTGTAGAAGAGCAGATCACAGGCCCGCCTCTGTTGATGCCATTGCTGACCAGAAATTCTTAAATAACCCTTGTTCCCTACAGGTATCACAGCCTGTACCTGAAGGTGAAGGGTAATGTGTTCAAAAACAAGCGGATTCTCATGGAACATATCCACAAGCTGAAGGCAGACAAGGCTCGCAAGAAGCTTCTGGCGTAAGTTCTGAGGCATTTAAAATATGCTAATGTCTAGTTTTAACTTCCATGCAGTCTGTCCAGAATGCAGCTGCTGTGTCTTATACACACCCGCGCACCACCCACTGTTGTGTTGGGGTAGTGTGGGGTTGTTGGTTAATTGAATCAGCTTTTGGTGTCCCCAGCAGCTCACCCATCTTCTCTTTTCCAGGGACCAGGCTGAGGCCCGCAGGTCTAAGACCAAAGAAGCCCGCAAGCGCCGTGAAGAGCGGCTCCAAGCCAAGAAGGAGGAAATCATCAAGACTCTGTCCAAGGAGGAAGAGACCAAGAAATAAAGTACCCCTTCTCCTCTCTGTACATAGTGGCCTCGGCAACTGCATAGATCACTCGTTCAATAAAAGACAAGCCTTTATCTGCCTATCTCTCTGCTTCCAAAGTCTTCAGTGGGGTCTTCACTGTTTACAGGACCAGGACTGAGGACTGGGATACAGACCCTTCCCTGGGTTCCTGGTTTGTTGCTTCCTTGACTCCCAGCCTCTGGTCAGGCTCATGCCCCCTCCATCCATGGCATGTGGGGCCTACTTTGAAGAGAGGGGAGGAAGGACTTCTACCCAGGCTTTGGATATTGTGCCTCAAAACTGCCCTTCAAAGCAGAGTGTGAGTGGGCCTGAGATGTTGGTTTTTGGTTGGTATTCAGTTGTGAGTTGTCACATTAATTAAAAATGACAGAAAATAGCATGCTTGTGCTCTTCGACTACACTGAGGTTCAGAGTTGCAGTCTGCTGCCTTGGAACCCCAGGACAGGGGATTGAACCACCACCGGTCCAGAAGGTATGATCTGAACCTGAACCACTGGCTGCTGCCTGAGCTCTTTAGACAGCCTTATTGAGATAGAACTGAAGCCATCATTTTGAGCATCCCTATTTTTTAAATTTCTAAACCTTTTTTTCTGTCATCAGTACTGTTTCCTGTTTTGTTTTTTGCTTTATAACCATCAAAGTGAAAGTTGTTCAGTCATGTCCAACTCTTGGCAACCCCATGGAATTCCATGGAATTCTTCAGGCCAGAATACTGGAGTGGGTAGCCTGTTCCTTCTCAAGGGGATCTTCCCAACCCAGGGATCAAACCCAGGTCTGCATTGCAGGTGGATTCTTTACCAGCTGAGCCACGAGGGAAGCCCATCAAAAGGGGTCCAAAAAAGACTTTATTGGCAAGAGTTGGAACAAAGGCACGTAACACACTTGTCAAAGCCATTCTGGGTTAACTTTACACTTTTTGCAAATGAGAAGTAGGTTTTATTTTCCCTGTTATATGGTGGTAATAACCAATACATTTTTCAATAAAAGTATTGCTCTATGAGCCAAATACTGAGGTATTTACATTGACTTGCATTGATTCTCTAACATTATAAAGTAGGGTATTTGCTTCTCCGTTTTCAGATGAGAAGAGGTTTAAGCCACGTGTTGGAGTCACCTGTTCAGCCTGAATTAGTGTTGCATCATTTAGGGATGGGGAGAATGAATTAGATGAATAACCTGGCTTGGTTCCCAGGCCTCAAGCTTTGGAAGATGGCAAGAGATATCTTTGATGGTCAGAAGGATCCAGTCACAGTGGAGGATGCCTAGAAGAGCTGACTTGAATATCGAGTGGGCAACAGTTTGAAGGACTAGTGTCCAGGTGGAAGGGATCAGTCAACCAATTAAATATGGAAGTATCAGCCCCAGTGAGAAGTGGAAAGGAAAGGGGAATAGCTATGACTGGTGCCCCTCCTGGTTACTTCCCTGCCTTGCACCTGTCTTCAGGAGGAATTCTTTTGGACTAATGAGAAGGCCAGTAAGGGGTCTTCAGGGTGTGTAATCTGCATTTGGTGTCGGAAAGGCAGGGCTAAAGTGATCTTAAGGGCAGCATACCTGTCCCCGTCTCTGCCTGTAGTCTTGTCCAGTCTGGACAGGTAGGGAGATGGGTAATCCAAGTCAGGGAGGCGCAGACAGAATAGTCCAGACAACCTCGACCACCACCCATGTGCATCAGAACCTGGGCTGAGAGAACACTGATTTGGAGTTGCCACCGTATGCATAGTGGTCCATAGGACCTGCTCTAAGCCTGTCATTCCAAATGGGGAAGCTGTGGCCTAGAGGAAGAGCTATCACCAAGCTGCTTGGAGCATGAGACACCTTCCCATGCCTGGATCAGAGGAGGAAGGGCATGAAGGCCACCCACCTCCACCTTTTCCAGGCAGGAGAGATGACAGGAAGGACATTGAGAACCTTCACTGGGGCTCCTGAGCCGCTTGCACAGAAAAGAGTTGCCATCATGGACCAGGAGATGGTGCTATTCTCTCACAGGTCACCGAAATGAAGTTAAGTGGTAGTCCTACAGTCGTGTCTGACTCTTTGCAACCCCACAGACTTGTAGCCTGCCAGGTTCCTCTGTCCATGGGATTCTCCAGCCAAGAATACTGAGTGGCTTGCCATTTCCTTCTCCAGAGTCTTCCCACCCTAGGGAATGAACCTGGGTCTTCCACATTGCAGGTAGATCCTTTACTATCTGAGCCACAAGGCAAGCCAGACCACAGGTCACTGGAGATATAGGAAACTGCCTTACTTTGGTGAGGGGCTGAAGGAAGGGGGAGGAAAGAACTAGGCTATAGGAGCCTATCTCTTGGGAAGGCTTGCATTTATCACTTCTTTCTGAAGCTCACTCCAGGCCTAAGGTTACCTCTTTCCACCAATGGCCTCTAACCCCTTTCCAGGCAGTGCCTGGGAGGGGACCTTCAGCAGACAGATCCCCTACAGTAATCACTGGATCTCTTCCAGTCCTGGAGCCTTGAGAACTTCTAATGAAATGACATGTCCATTCAGAACTTTCATCCCTGCCAATGCAAGGGACACAGGTTCGATCCCTGGTTCTGGAAGATTCTTCATGCTGTGGAGCAATGAAGTCCATGGGCCACAATTACTGAGCCCACCTGCAACTACTGAAGCCTTCACATGCTAGGGACTGTGCTCTGCAGCAAGAGAAGCCACTGCAATGAAACCCACATACCACAACTAGAGAAAACCTGCATGCAGCAACAAATACCCAACACAGCCAAAAAAAAAAAAGACATGTCCATTCTCTCAAGAGCTTGCAACTGGTCCCATCGTATAATTTTGCATACCCTTTAAAGGGGTTCATGGCCCCAAGTAAAGACTCCCTAAGCAAGTCCAACTCCATTTCTGGAGAAGGAAACAAGCCTGGAGGGGCCCCCAGAATCCAAGCTTGGCTTGAACACCAGCACCCACCTTTGATTCCTTCAGATGTGCATGGGTGGGGGGTGACTCAGAGTGGGCTGCACCTGACAGGTACAAGCACAGCTGCTGCGCCTGGAGAAAGGCTAAGGTCCCTGGTGCTCCCTCTGAGGTGAACAGATGAACCACCTGGACTGGCTCCCCAAAGCACAGGGAGAGCTGGGGCTGGAGGTATGCACTGTCTTCCTCGCACTCTTGAGCAGGTGCTCCCAACATCCTAAGCATTGGGGAGTAGGTGTTAAGGAGGTCGGGGAGAGGGGAAGGCTGAAGGAGCCAAAAGCAGTAGGGCTAGTAAGATGAGGGGGCCTTACTCTGCATCTCCCTGCCTCCACCTCTGGTTTCCATCTTTCTGCCCTTTTAGGCCTCTTGTTTCTGGCCCCCAGACTTCCCCCCTTTTTGCATCTCCCCTAAACCTGCTGCTGCTGCTGCTAAGTCGCTTCAGTCGTGTCCGACTCTGTGTGACCCCATAGATGGCAGCCCACCAGGCTGCCCAGTCTCTGGGATTCTCCAGGCAAGAACACTGGAGTGGGTTGCCATTTCCTTCTCCAATGCATGAAAGTGAAAAGTGAAAGTGAAGTCACTCAGTCATGTCCGACTCTTAGTGACCCCATGGACTGCAGCCTATCAGGCTCCTCCGTCCATGGGATTTTCCAGGCAAGAGTACTGGAGTGGGGTGCCATTGCCTTCTCCTCCCCTAAACCTAGATAACCTTAGTCCCTCAGGGTGCCCAGGTTAAGCTCAGGCTGAGGGAGGGGGACAGACAACAGCCAAATGGTGGGTGGGCACCACCAGGAGGTTGCTGAACATCCTCCACCCCAGGCCAATGGTGTTGCTACTCCTGCCACCCCCAGAGTGGCCACAGAGGAGCGCCGCGGCTACAGTGAGGGCACCAGCTGTTCCCAGCCCCCAGGCTGTGAGCCTGCTGTTGGGTGGTTCAGCCACCCGAGAAAGCTGCTGTGTTCAGCAGTGCAGCAAATGAGCTGACGGGAGGCGGGGGTCCAGGCCAGCTGCCGGCTGGTACGGACACAAGCGAGTGTTCAGAAGGTTTGGCTGACTGTCTCCAGGGGGTGAAGTCTTGACCCCTGGAGCCCCTCCAGCATCTCCAGAGGTCTCTGTTTCCATCGTACTGGTTTAAGGCCCTGAGGAACCCAGGGTCAAGTTGGGGAAGGGCGGAACTGGGAAGCAAGAGAGAATTTCTGAAACCAGCTCGACCATTAATTTGCTGGGTGACCTTGGGCAAGTAATGAATCTGCTCTGAGCCTCAGCTGCTCCGTGTAAAAACGGGACAAGTTGGGCTGGATAATCTGTTTGACCATGGGCAAGCCACCTAATATCTCTAGAAGTCAGTTCCATCATCTGTGAAAAGGGGACACCACCACTTTCCTCACTGGATCCTTAAGGGGATAAAATAAGTCCTGGCACAGTTTCCCAGACACAGTAGGTGTCTGTTTGCGTGAGTTCCCCTCTTTATAAGCTTTTCCACTGGGTCTGTGACCCTTTTATCCAATTCCACCATCAAGGGTCCTAGGAAGGGGAGTTACCTTCCTCCTGCTCCTCTGCTGCCTCCCCACCCTCATCATTCCTGGATGAAAGGAACCAAAGAAAGCATGGTTGGGGACCCAGGGACTGGTCTCACCTGGCCCACCCTGATTTGGGGCTGGGGTCTGGAGGGCAGAACCGGATGGGTGCCTATCCTGAGGAACAGCCCCACCCCCACCCTCCGTTCTGCATTCTGGCTGCACGCGGTTGCCCTGGCACCTCCGCAGACCGCCTCTCCCTCCCTCCGCGCGCCCCTCTGTCTATAAATAGCCCAGGACGTGCTCGCCTGGGCTATGACGCGGCCCGGCGTGCCGGAGGGGAAAGGCGGCTCTGCCGAGCAGGTGGGCGGCGGGCACCGCGGCGGGAGGGGCGCCACCGGAGCCCCCTTGTGCCAGGCTCCCAATGATGGGCGTGATTGAGTCATCTCAGGGCCGCACGGTCCGCCAACGTATCTGCCTCGGGCTTAGGGGGCTGCGGGGGCGAGGCTGGCCTCGGGTGGATATTGAGGCCGCCAGACCCTGGGTTTGGCCGGTCTCCGGAGGCACCTTTGGGTGGGCAGAAACGCGAAGGTGCATGCCCGCCCGCTGCACGACGCAGGTCCACATGGATCTAGAAAATGATCGCAGCCCCCCCTCTCTCCCTCTAGCGTCCCGCAAACCTCCTCCTCCATTTCCTCAGATCTGGAGTGAGGAGGCGTGGGGACCCTTACTGTCAGGGCCAGCCCAGCCCCTGTATCCCTCCTCTCAGAGATGGACGCATTCTCCACCTTCAGACTCTCCTATTTTGGTCCACACCCACCACACCCCCAGGCCCCGCCCACCTCTTCCCTTCCTCTGACCCAAGCTGATAGATACATAGAGCATCCAGGTTGGGACAAGAAACATTTAATTAGGAGTCTGGGGGCTCAGCAATCCCCCAGCAGACTCCTCATGCAGCCTCATGTACAGTGGGCATTGGGCCCGCCCCTGGGATATTGCTGGGGTGGGGGGGGCCTCATGGCAGCAAACAGGGCAGTGTGGCTTGAGTTCCTCCCCCTCTGTGAGGGAGAGGTGGGGCAGGGGCCAGTGGGTAAGAGGGTGTGGCCCTCCCATCACATGGGAGGGTGTGACTGTGCCCAGGATGAGGGTGGCATTGGCTAGCACGATCAAGGGCACGAGAGGAGGCTCTGAGCTTGGGAAGGAAAGGGAGGTTGGCACCAGAGAAAAGCAACCTGCAAGGGAGGGGTCCTCTTTGCATATCCCCACACACCCCCTCCCCCAGCATGCCTACCCCCTTCCCTTTCTGGTGGTCAAACAGAATTCATTGTCTGTCTCCCACTCCCACTTCCTCCCAGGGCTGTGTCCTGGAAAAGGGACCAGATGCAGCCAGAAAAAGGGCCTCCTGCAACAGCAGCCCTGTCCCCCACAGAGCCCCGAGTGAGGGGGTAAGGGAGGGCTACTGCAGGGTCAGTCCTGAGGGTGGGGTTCCTGGGGCAGGCCTGGCAAGGCCTGGGACAGGAACTGAGCGTTCAGAGTCCTGACAGTGAAATGGGGATTGTTGTGATCAGGTGGGCCGGTGGGTTTCTGTGTGCAGGCCGCTCTTGGGTGTGTCCTCTCCCAGTGAACAAGGGTAGAGTGAGGTTGCTCTGTGGTGACTGTCCTACTGGAGGGGACAGCCTCTGATTTGCCATACTCTCCCCAGACATCAGCCCTCTCCTCCTCTGTCCACCCAAGTTTCAAGTAACAGGAGAGAGAGCCACAGAACTTTCCTGAGTTGATGGAGTGACAGAGGTGATAAGACCAGGGTCCTCCCACAGCCCTGAGCTCCCTCCCCAACCAGAGCTGGGGCTGAGGGACCCAGGAGGGCCCCTTCCCAAAGTGACAGCTGCAGGGTCACACATACAAGGGCCCAAGCAGAGGCTCTGTGAGGAGAGGGGGTGTCAGGCATGCAAAAGTGTGGTGGGCAGGAGTAGACTCTCTGGAAGAGGCAGCCCAGACGTTCCTCAGAACTTCCTCTCAGGGCTGGACTCTGCGTGGCAACTGGGCCAGGGGGACCCACCGGAGTTTTGCCATTGCCTCCTACTTCCCCAGCAGACTCCTCATGCAGCCTCATGTACAGTGGGCATTGGGCCCGCCCCTGGGATATTGCTGGGGTGGGGGGGGCCTCATGGCAGCAAACAGGGCAGTGTGGCTTGAGTTCCTCCCCCTCTGTGAGGGAGAGGTGGGGCAGGGGCCAGTGGGTAAGAGGGTGTGGCCCTCCCATCACATGGGAGGGTGTGACTGTGCCCAGGATGAGGGTGGCATTGGCTAGCACGATCAAGGGCACGAGAGGAGGCTCTGAGCTTGGGAAGGAAAGGGAGGTTGGCACCAGAGAAAAGCAACCTGCAAGGGAGGGGTCCTCTTTGCATATCCCCACACACCCCCTCCCCCAGCATGCCTACCCCCTTCCCTTTCTGGTGGTCAAACAGAATTCATTGTCTGTCTCCCACTCCCACTTCCTCCCAGGGCTGTGTCCTGGAAAAGGGACCAGATGCAGCCAGAAAAAGGGCCTCCTGCAACAGCAGCCCTGTCCCCCACAGAGCCCCGAGTGAGGGGGTAAGGGAGGGCTACTGCAGGGTCAGTCCTGAGGGTGGGGTTCCTGGGGCAGGCCTGGCAAGGCCTGGGACAGGAACTGAGCGTTCAGAGTCCTGACAGTGAAATGGGGATTGTTGTGATCAGGTGGGCCGGTGGGTTTCTGTGTGCAGGCCGCTCTTGGGTGTGTCCTCTCCCAGTGAACAAGGGTAGAGTGAGGTTGCTCTGTGGTGACTGTCCTACTGGAGGGGACAGCCTCTGATTTGCCATACTCTCCCCAGACATCAGCCCTCTCCTCCTCTGTCCACCCAAGTTTCAAGTAACAGGAGAGAGAGCCACAGAACTTTCCTGAGTTGATGGAGTGACAGAGGTGATAAGACCAGGGTCCTCCCACAGCCCTGAGCTCCCTCCCCAACCAGAGCTGGGGCTGAGGGACCCAGGAGGGCCCCTTCCCAAAGTGACAGCTGCAGGGTCACACATACAAGGGCCCAAGCAGAGGCTCTGTGAGGAGAGGGGGTGTCAGGCATGCAAAAGTGTGGTGGGCAGGAGTAGACTCTCTGGAAGAGGCAGCCCAGACGTTCCTCAGAACTTCCTCTCAGGGCTGGACTCTGCGTGGCAACTGGGCCAGGGGGACCCACCTGGAGTTTTGCCATTGCCTCCTACTTTCTCCTCCTCCCCACCCCCAAGTCTCAGAGCTGCAAACTCTGCAGGGCACCCCAGGACCTCAGAAATAATGCCTTTCTCAGTCCAGAAGGCTCCCAAGCCATGGTGAATGGCCCCTAGGGGAGGAGCGGGGGGAACCCCCAGGGGGCCAGAAGCTAGGAGGGCTGGGCATGGGCAGGGGTGGCTTCTGGGTCCTCTTGGCTCCTCTCAGATCTCGGTCAGGGCATCGGCTGGAACCAGGCCCCGCTTCTTGCCACTGCTGACGCGGATGAAGCCGTCAGCATCTTTGCTCCTGCCCACACCCACACAGATCTGAGCGGGAGAGACACAACGCTGAGGCCTGGCACTGCCTGCCTCCCTGGCCCCGAGTCCTGCTGATGCCTCCCATGAGGCCTATCCCAAGGGATGATGGGACCAGCATCAGATGAGGCTGGAGCCGGGGTGATGGGAGCAGAATCCCATGAGAATCCAGGGCACGGCAGCAAGAACCAGGCAGTCAGCAGACACGGAGCAGCACTTCGGGGCTGACCTTTGAGATCAGCTGGTCTAATGCCCCTGACAAACTCCCCGTTTCCCAGAGGAGGTAACAGTGGAGAAAGGACTTGCCCGTGGCTGACAATAACGTTCAGACCTAAGCCTCTGGACCTACACCGGTGCTCTTTCCCCAGCTGCCTCTAACATAACTGAGCCCATGCCTGGGTTGGCACCAGCCCCGGTTCCCAGCAGTCCCACTGCTGCTGCTTCTCTCTTAGTGAGAATCTCAGTTCCCCGACCAGGGATCGAACCCAGCCCATGGGAGTGAAAGCCTGGAATCCTAACCACTGGGTCACCAGGGAGGTCCCCTGTCCCACTGCTTCTAATCTGCCTCCCTCCTGCCCCCAGGCTCCAAGCCTCCTCCTCCTCCAGGGCGCTCGCCCACATTCCTGCCACTTATCTCCCTCCTACGCCAGCCTCTCCAGCCGTGCAGGGGCCAGGTCCTCACCTGGTTCTCCTTGAGGCTCATGTAGCCTTGTTCCTTGTTCCCGGAGAAGGGTTGGCAGCAGCGCCAAACGTTCTCGCCTGGTCTCACCCGCTGCACAAAATTGGCTGGGAAGAAGCCAACCCGGTCGCCGATCTTGCCCTGGAATGAGGCTGGCAGTGAGCACTGTGCTGTCCCAACCCCAACGCTTTCTCTAGACCTAATATCCACTCAGAGCCAATGCCATCATCCTGTAGATCCTGGGTTCTTTGTGTTTGAGCCCTTAGTTGGGAGGCTTCTGGGTTGGGAAGGGCACAAGGTAGGCAGAGGGCCAAGACAGGGGCACGGAGGGGTGGAGTAAAGGCAAGACCTGAGGGTGAGCCTAGGCCTGACTAGGTTGTGGAGGAAGGGGGGTGGGTGTTAGGGACTGGGCTAGTCGGGTGCCTACCACCGCTCACCCTCTGCTCCCCACCCTGCCACATCACCTTCCACCAGTCCTCATTAGAGTCATCCACCAGCATGATCCGGTCTCCAGGCCTGGGACAAGAGAGTGTGGGGGGGAGGGGTAGCATGTGGGGCAGGAGGGACCTGCCCGCCCTGCATCCCAACAGTCCTAGACCCCCCAGGTCCCCTGCAAGGGCACTCGATGGCCATAGGTACACAGGCACTGTCTAGGACAGAGGCTTGGCATCAGTACCAAGCCTCTTGGACTCTGGCCTCTGTCTCATTTGGGGGCTCGGTAGCCTCCAGCATGCCAGACGGAGGCTCCTGAAGGTCCCCCTCACACTCATGTTGCAAGGTCCAGGAGTGCAGGGCCCTGAGGTTGGAGGTAGGCAGCTCCCAGGATTGGGGTGGAGGGGGGAGAGGCTGGGCCGCTGGGGGACTCACTGCAGAGCCAGGTCATTCTTTTCCTGGGGCAGGAACTTGTAGAGTGCCACGTAGGAGTACATGGGCCCCACATCCTTCCGGAGGGCAGGCCTGGGGGGCTGCGAAGAAGCTCAGGGTCATGGCTGGGGGAAGGACACCGTTATTACTCCACTCACTCTCCCCTTGCCCTGATCTTGCCTACCCTGGGGCTAGGATATGGGACAGTGACAGGGAGAGGTCAGAGTCTCCTGTCTGCTGTGCCCATACAGTCCTGAGGGACTGGGCCAGGGATGGGAAGGGGGTGCCTCCTCTGCCTGCTGCACTGGAACTGCCCACCCTTGGGGAGTAGGAGTGGCCCCAACGGCATGGGTCAGTGTTGGGAGGGGTAACACCCCTGCCTCTCATGCTTACTGACCCTGGCATTGCCCATCCCTGTAGACTGAGGATAAATGATGGCACAGTGAGACTCCTACTCAGCATGCTCTCACCCACCCAGAGATCAGTGACAAGAAGGATGTCCCCTTCCCACCTGGCCAGCCAAGGCTCAGTGCCCACCCCAGCCTCACCTGTTGTCCTGGGCTCTTCTCCTCTGGTCCTGACCCTTCGCTCTCAGCTGGGGCTGTAAATACTGGAGATGCCAAGGAGGGGCCAGAGTGTGAGGCTGCAGGTGGTGGCCCCCACTGTGCTCCGCTCCTGCTCCTGCTCCCCAACCCCACTCACCGCTGTCGCCAGGGCCCTCCTCTGAGCTGCGGATGCTGCCCTCCCCATCCTCGGTCAGCTCATCCCGCTCACTCTGGGGACACAGAGAGGGGAGGGCTCAGCCCCCGACTCTCTGGGACCCCTGCCCCCTCCCTTTGGTGTTCCCCATACCAGGCTCCTTGTGGGGGACTCAGAGGTGCTGCTGAAGCTGGAGCGGTTCATCAGGGCCAGGGAGGTGCCATAGCGCAGGGTCTCGTACACAGGGTCTACCTTCCCGCTGGCCCCTGCCGAGGAGTCACCATCAAGGCCGGGCACCTGGCTGCCCTGCTGGCTGCCCTGCTCAGCTCTAAAGTGAATTCTGCATGCCCCTCACCTGCCCCTCCCAGGTCTCCCTAATTGCAGTGAGAACTCCATGGTACCCAGGCACAAGCCTGAAGTATCCACGACCCCTCGCCCTCTGCACTGTCCATGTTCACTCCATCACCTCGTCCTGCCTCCCAAACAAGTCTAGCATCTGCTCATTTCTTTCCATCTCCACGACTGCCAGCCTGATCCAAGCTACCAAACTGGCAATCATCATAGCTTCCCCGGTCTCCCTGCTTCTCTCCCGCCCCTCCAATCCACAGAGTAGCCAGAATGCTCTTGTAAAAACACAAAAATTGACCTTAGAATAAAATCCAAAGACTGTGGTTACTGAGGAGGGGTGGGAGAGGGATGAACTGGGAGTCTGGGATTAGTAGATACAAACTGCTATATAGAGAACAGATAAACAACAAGGTCCTACTGAATAGCACAGGGAACTATATTCAATATCTTGTGATAAAACATAATGGGGAAAAAAAAACATAATGGGAAAGAATATGAAAAAGAATGTATATACGTATATATATATAGAATGTATATAACTGAATCGCTTTGCTGTAAAGCGGAAATTAACACAATGTTGTAAATCAACTATACTTCAATAAACTAAACTTAAAAAAAAAAGAATAAAGTTCAAATAACACTCTTAAAAGGGACCCTAAGGCCCCGAACCCAGAGTTCTATCTCACCCTCTCACTCCCAGCCTCATTGTCCTCTTTCTGCCCCTTCCTGCTTCTGGCCTGCCTTCTGTCCACACTGGTTTTCCCCAGATCCTCAGGTTAATTCCCTATCCTTCAAGTCTCCTGGATGCCTTCTTTATCTCTGCGGATGAGATGCATGCCTTTTTATCCTCCCTTTGTTTCCTATCCTTCAGTTTCAGGCATTCAGCTAATGGTGGCTAACTAATGATCTGTGTGATTATCTACTGCATGTCTAGCTCCCTCACTAGACCATGAGCTCCACCTTTTTTAGGACTGCGTTCCTGTGTCTAGCACAGTGCCTGGCACTTAGCAGGTGCTCTATAAAAGTTTTGTTGAAGGATGGATGGATGGATCAATGGATGAATCAACTCTACATTCAGGACAGGAACATCCAAAGAATTAGGGGGAGGGGAAGATGAAGAAAAATCTAAAAAAATTAAAAGGGAGTGGTAGCAGTGCCAAGAACAGTCAGTGCCAGTGTAACTCAAAGCCCATCTGAGGAGTGTGTGGGTCTCTCCTCACACCACAGGGGTGAGGGGCAATGCTGGACACTCACCAGTGGGTGGGGACTCCTTGCTCATGGCACAGGCTGGTGGAGGCTCATGTACCAGGAGTGGGGAGCTGAAGTTGCGGCGGAAGGAGGGGACTGTGGCAAAAGCAGGCAGAGAGAGGGTATAGAGAGGTCACGGCTCCTGAGAGCCTGGCCTTCCCCAAGCCCAAGCACCCCTCGACCTGAGCAATCAGCCCTGAGTGGCACTCAGAGCCCCAGAAGCCAAGCCTGGGAGCATCAGTCAGCCATCTCCAGGTGGTCCCCACTCACCGTCTTGCCTGGGCATTGCTGGTGGGAGATCTCCTCGGAGCACCAGAGGTGGACGCTGACTTTGCATGTCTTACACCGCAAACCCTGCTTGGAGTTTCCTGGGAAGAACGAGAGGGGTGGTCAGTGACAGGGGGTGCTACATCCATGGGGAAGGAGCAAAAGAGGTAGGTTAGGAAGCGAGGGGAGCAAGGGATCTGGCTTCCTCATGGCAGCCTGGGGCCAAGCTCTGAACGCTGACCTCGATACAGTCAGGGTGGAGCTGACTCTGAAGCCTGAGTTGTTAGTAAATCCTGAGACCCCACCCACCCTCAAAGGTGCTATGTGTCCACCCACGTGGAGGGGCAAAGTTAGGTCTGGGGACCATGAATAGCTGGAGCCTCAACATCAGGCAATCCGTTGCATGGGCCCACTCCCCACACCCACCCTGGCCCCTTCTGTTGGCACCCAAGAACCTACCCACAATGAACTGGTGGCACAGCTCACAGGGGCTGGCTCGCTTGAAGACGTATTCCTGGAAGCTGTGCAGCCTCACTGGTTTGAGTGGTGCCAAGGGGCGTGGGACTGGGCAGGGGGATGGGGCAGGGGTGGGCAGGCCCCGGTCTGCGGAG